>JANAVB010035018.1:15738204-15740704 GCA_029216955.1 Iris pallida
TGCGACTTCGATATTACATAACGGCCTCCAAGGGCACGACTGTTCCATCTGGTCCAAATGGCCAAATTAGCTAGGGATGTTTATAAAGTCCAAGAATTGGCAAAGGATAGGAATAACAGGATTTGTCACGGATCGGAGGATTATCAAAGAAAAATAAATAGTATATACATTTTAGAACTTATAATACTTAAAATATATTATTAGTAAAAAATAGTTTCTAGTATAATATTGAAAATATAAAATCGCTTTTAGGCAAAACTTTAAGTTGTCAAAATAAGAATAGGAAAACTACATTTTTTATTGGTTAAATGTATTTGATAATTGTTTATAATTTTAGAAAACAAAACCAAGTGTTGTACGGTAATTATTTTGGTAAAGCTATACTTTTAAAATGCAAACAAATAATATAGCAAATACAATTAGGGCTTCTAACCCAATGTTGAAATATTTAATTATACTTACTAATAACAATATGATAGTAAAAAAATAATATTTCTTATATCAATTATAAATACCAAAAATATGATAATCTACTTTAATCAATATTCTATAATTAGAAAGATAATCGTAGTAAATAATAATATAATAAACCTTTAAAAATAATACAAGCCCTCCCCCTAATTTCACCACATGAGAGAGAGATGGAAAAAAATTGGAAGAGGGGAAAGAGAGAGTAGTCGAGGGAGAGGGAGGAGAGAGAAAGGGCTTACATGGGTGGCTCCGGCGCCGGTGGCCGACTCGGCTGGAATGGCGCGTTAGCGCTCCGGCGCTCACGCCGTGGCCGGCAGGTAGGGATGGCGAGAGGAACCGTAGAGGGCACTACGCTCAGGAGGAGTCTCGCGGCGCGGTCGACGATGCCGTAAGAAAGGGGCGGTCACTCACGGAGGGCGGAGCGCGCTGACTCGGGTAAGGATCGAGGCTCGATACGCGTATCACGTGGGTGGCACCACGGCCGCTCGGCGCTGAAGGAGGCCGACGCTGCCAAGCTCCGACGAGACGGTAGATGGCGACACTCATCGAGGCTGGTGCCGTCATATGGTTCATCGACGCACGGCTACATGGTCGTACCCGCTGGACTGTGGAGGAACGCACAACGGCATCCAAATCAAGCTCGTACGACGTTCCAGGGTTGGTCGGCCGCCGACCGGAGGTAAGGGTGGCGGTGGGGGTGTATTTATTTCTTTAATTTGGGGGTTTTAAGGATTTTAGTGGCGGTGGTCGTCTTCGTGGTGGAGGAGACTGGCCGGTTGTGGCGTGGCGGTGGTGGTTTTGACGGAGGTTTGGTGGGTGATGGTTTGGTGAGTAGGGGCTGGCGTGGTGTAGTTGGTGGCGGTAGGGAGAGTTGTTGTCACTACCACATTTTAGCTTGAGGGTATTTTAGTTATTTATAAATTTTTGAATTTATTTCGATTTATTGAAGTGGTGATTGTTATTTTTGACTTTGGCTAGTTGAGACTTTGGAGACCACCTAGATATTGACTTAGCTATGGTGACTTGATTAGCATGGTGGGACCCTAGTCTAACTTAAGTCAACCCAAGTTGTCATTTATAATCAAGTTTGAAATAGAAAAAAATAAGAATTGGTTCAAGGACTTGTGACTCATGAATTGATTTCCCTTACCAAGCAACTTGGCCCATAGCCCATTAGTGAAACCCTAACCCTAATTTTCAGCCTTAGGTGCCGGCCACATTGGTATCCCCTATAAAGTCTCTCTTCACTTGTTTTTTTGCCACTTTTGTATCATTTCAACTCTTGAAAGGAAAGGTATTGTCCATCTTCCCAAATTCATAACAAATCCATTTAATTCCTTTTTGATTCAAATCTTTTGTAATGAATCTAATCATCCTCTACTTGATGTTCATGGAGAGTAATTTCAGTTTTGAGACAATTTGGAGAGTTTGGCTAACAAGGAGAACCATTCGATTTGGGGCTTTTCTTGCCATTTGACACACTATAGGTAAACCCTCTAAATTGTATTTAAATTCTGATTTCTTTGCATGGTAGCCTAGATCTAGGTGTCCCGTAGCTGTGATGTAAGTTTGGTATCAATTTGCATTGATTTCATGTTCGTATCGGATACGTATCCTAACCTAGTTCTAGGTGTTTGATGAAATACCTCAATAGGTTTTAGTTTATTATTTTTGAATTGTGTTTGAATAGGAATGTTTGTGTATTTTAATTTCCAAGTCGATTGAGTTGATTTTTGACACGATTCGTGTCAGTTTTGGACACAAGAACCCGTGCACGACACACGTACACTGTGCCATGCCTGTCGGGTTTCCTAGCGGACACGACACAACACCATTTGGTATGAAATTTTGGTGACACCTTGGACACATGACTAGCATGCACAGACAAAATTTTAGATCATTTGATCGAGCAGATTGGGAAAAATCCCACCCGCATCGTTTTGTCTTATTCCGCTCGAGTACGAGATCCGTGATTGATACGTGTCTCGTTTGCTCGACACGCTCACGTGGATACAAACACACACTTGTG
>JANAVB010035018.1:15745704-16020704 GCA_029216955.1 Iris pallida
GTTATAAAATTGTATTCCATCATCAAATAACTTAAGAGTAGGGATATTTTAGTTTTGTAGAGCTTATTCATATGTAGTTCTTTCATAGTATAATGATATGATGACTTGTAGAGTGTCTGTACCCTAGAGATTATAGTTAGCATTGGTATTATAATAGTAACCCATAGTAAACGATTCCTCTATTATTTATAATACCTACCAGTTTCATATAGGATGTTAGTCTGCCTTACAGCCTTGATGATTTATTATTTTTCCCTTACCCTTTCCAGTAGGGCACCCATGACCAGAGCCTATCCTTGAGTATAGTTATAGTTTCGCCTAAGACTGAGAGGTCTATATATATAGATAGTTTACAGATGATATTGGCATATGGGATATGGGTTTGGTTGGTATCTATAGGTCATTGTTGAATAGGATTATTGACATGTTTTTTAGCCTATATTTGGTCCAGTTTTCTATTTTAGTTAAGTTTTCTTTGTATTGAGTTCAGTCATATTTGATCAACCTTTATAGGCAATGTGCAGACCCTTCACTAGATACTCTGTCCTCTTGGTTTAGACTTGTACAAGTTGTTCACATGCACTCGACATTTCATTACCTACCATGTTGCATCATAGATTTTACTGGACCATTATTCAGATCCCAATTATTGACTCACCAATATAACCATCAAACCCCTTAAAACATTCTACATATCTGGAGGGTAAGTATCATGAATAATAAAGGTCTACACTCATCCATACTTTCTGTACATGGTGACATACTACATCTTTTAGCATTTTACTTTACTTGATAGCCTTGTAATACCCTTTACTATAGCCTGCAGTACCTGCCCTACAGTGGAGTTTAAACCTTTTGGGCATGGTAGTTCAGTCTATTTAGGATAGTTGTATACATTGGGGATATAATGTGGGTTGTTAATAAGAGTTCTCCTCTGATGATTTGTTTTGTCCTTCTTTCATTCTTAGATACAGATGATACCTGCTTAGCCCATCTGTCCAGATACAGGTACAGACCTTTCCTTTAATTGTTGGTTCAGTCTTCCAAAAGCCTCTACCTGGGTATTAGTTCAATTTTCCATATATATGTGTCCTACATATCATTGTCCTACATATGATTGTTCTTCATCTTCATATGCAGCCATGCCACACTACTATTCTGTCCCAATACACCCTACAATATCTGACCCCTTCATTGGAGTGATAGGCATGTGGTAGGGTGTGTGTGTTATTAGACTTTGAGTAGAGTTTGAGGTGATGGAGTTAAATATATATAGCTTATATATATGTAATGTATTTTGATTTGGTATGTAGCCTGAACTCATTTGCAGTATACTGCCTATTGCATTCCGTGCACACCAGTTGGGTTCACTTTTTTTAGACCAATGTCCTGCATGTAGTTTAGTAGGTTGTTCAGTCCATATAGAGAAGTGAGGCCCAGGTTTGATCTAAAGGCATGTTTCAGTCACCATATAAGTTTTCTTTCACTTTAACTTTACAAGTTGGACCCTAATGTCCGTCCTTTTTGCCTTATAAATTCAGTCTCCTTAGCATCATTCCCTTTTGCCTACATTGATGTTTCAGACCATTCATCCTTAGCCTTATCTAAGCATTTGTTCAGTCCCTTATGAGTTTAGTCTACTTTAACACTTTGATGATCAATTATATATATATATAATATTAATATATATATTATATATATATATCTATATATATATATATACTTAGGAATATATAATGGGTTGTTCTTCTTGAGCTTATGTATATGTGGTATTTGGGATTTGTATGCTTAGATTATAGGTATTTAGTTATGGGTGACTTGATAGGATTTGGAAGTTAAGTTAGTCTGTTATAGAGTTTTTTTTTTTCTTTTTTGGCTAATTTCTAGTTGCCAACACCTAGATAGCTAGCATAGGCAAAACTCTAAGAAGTTGACCAGTTGTTGAAGAAGTACTTGGATGTTGACAAATTGACTAGTAGTTGACCATTGACTATGTTTGACTTTGTTTGACTGGAGATAGGATTAGAAGTAGGTTGTTTGTTTGTGTTTGTTTTATCATGTTTGATTATTTAGTAACTTGAGACCTTGTTTGTGTTAGGTCGAAGATATGGTTTTTCTGAGGATATCTTCGACTCGTGGTACCATACGTTTTGGTGGAGGTGAAAAGTTTAGCCCGCGCTTCATCGGACCTTTCATAATCAGCGGGAAAGTCGGTGACGTGGCATACATGCTAGACTTGCCACCTGTACTAGTGGGTGTCCACAACGTATTCCATGTATCACAGTTGAGACGGTATGTGGCTGATCCTAGCCATGTACTTGACCATTTGGAGATTGAGTTGGGACCTACTCTCAGTTATCCAGAGCAGCCAGTGGAGATTCTGGATCGCCAAGAGAAGGTACTGAGAAACCAGGTGATACCCTTGGTTCGTGTCGCATGGAGGCATCATTCTCCAAGAGAGTCTACCTAGGAGCGGGAGGATGAGATGCACGAGCGATACCCACATCTTTTTGGACCTTAAGGTATGATTGTCTATCCTTCTCATCAACTTAGTTTTGTCTTTTAATTTCGAGGATGTAGCTTGAGGGTATTTAGTCATTTTGTAAATTTTTGAATTTATTTTGATTTATTGAACTGGTGATTGTTATTTTTGACTTCGGCTAGTTGAGACTTTGGAGACCAACCTAGATGTTGACTCTAGCTATGGTGACTTGATTAGCATGGTGGGACCCTAGTCTAACTTAAGTCAACCCAAGTTAGTCATTTAGAATCAAGTTTGAAATATGAGAAATAAAGAATAGGTTCAAGGACTTGTGACTTATGAATTGATTTCCCTTACCAATAAAACTTGGTCCATAGCCCATTAGTGAAACCCTAACCCTAATTTCAGCCTTAGGTGGCCGGCCACATTGGTATCCCCCTATAAAGTCTCTCTTCACTTGTTCTTGCCTCTTTTGTATCATTTCAATTCTTGAAAGGAAAGGTATTGTCCATTTTCCCAAATTCATAAAAAATCTATTTTAATTCCTTTTTGATTCAAATCTTTTGCAATAGAATCTAATCATCCTCTACTTGATGTTCATGGAGAGTAATTTCAGTTTTAGAACAATTTAGAGAGTTTGGCTAGCAAGGTAAACCATTCGATTTGGGACTTTTCTTGTCATTTGACACACTATAGGTAAACCCTCTAAATTGTATTTAAATTCTGATTTCTTTGCATGGTAGCCTAGATCTAGGTGTCCCCTAGCTGTGGTGTAAGTTTGGTGTCAATTTGCATTAATTTCGTGTCCGTATTTGACACGTATCCTAACCTAGTTCTAGCTGTTTGATGAATGCCTCAATGGGTTTTAGTTTACTGTTTTTGAATTGTGTTTGAATAGGAATGTTAGTTTATATGTGTATTTTAATTTCCAACTCGACTGAGTTGATTTTTGACACGATTCATGTCAGTTTTGGACACGGAAACCCGTACACGACACAACGTGCACTGTGCCCTGCCTCTCGGGTGTCCTAGCGGATACGAAACGACACCATTTGGTATGAAATTTTGGTGACTCCTTGGACACATGACTGACATGACACAGACAAAATTTTAGATCATTTGATCGAGCATATTGGGAGAAATCCCAACCGTATCGATTTTACACTGTTCAGCTCGAGAACGAGATCCGTGACTGATACACGTCTCGTTTGCACGACACGGCTCATGTGGACATAAAACAGACACTTGTGCACGTAGACCTATGCTAGGCGAACACATGGACACGTGCACGAAGTATCTCGTATCGAGTGTCGTGTCCTAGACCAACCGACACGCGTGCACGAGACTGTGCACAGTTCTGTTGAACTCGTGTGTAGAGAAATGATTTGGACACGTTGTGTCCAATTCTTGGACACTAGGACACACCTATGACACTTTCACTTGTGACACATAGTTTACCAACCAATTATTTGGGATTATCTATTGTATTTCAAATTCAAAATTGGGTTTCCCCAAAATTACTGATACCATCATTACAACAAATAGGACATACAATAGCAGTTTATCTATAGCGTTCAAGCCTCCCTGTTATAGAATGTCATCATCAATAGCGTTCCTTCCGCAGTGCTATTAAAATAGAATACAATAGCAGTTTATCTATAGCGTTCTAGCCTCCCTGCTATTATAATATAATCATGCATAACGTTCATATTGAAGTGCTATTACACGTTCATACAATAGCAGTTTATCTATAGCGTTGAAGCCTCCATGCTATTAGAATGTCATTATCAATAGCGTTCATTATGCAGTGTTGTTAACAGAACTTTATATATCGTGTTATGAACGCTGTTAAAGGTATAATTTTTCTGAACGTTGCTATGCCCGTATGTCTAGGGGTGAGCATTATTCGGTTTTTGGACCGAAATCCGAACCGAACCTGACCGAATAAGAGATTCGGTTCGGTTTGAAAAAAATTCGGTTCGGTTTTGGTTTCAAAAATACTAAAATTTCTTATTCGGTTTCTGTTTCGGTTTGGGATTCGGTTTCGGCTTAATCCCACTAACCTTTCAAAAAATTTATCTAAAATTTCTCTCCCTCGTAAACCGAATAAGAAAATCTAGTAATATATATACGAAATGTATCTTTGTATATTTAGTTACTATATATATTGACAAAAAAAATTATAAATAAACTGGAATATTGGTTAAACCAAATAAACTGAAAATCGAACAGATTTATTCCGTTCGGTTTGGTTCGATACGGGATATTTCGGTTGGTTTCAATTTTTGTTATTCGATTTCGGTCGAATTCGGTATTTGGTAATTCGGTTCAGTTAACCGAGTTAATGGAATGCTCACAATTGAACTATCTACTGTTCCAATCATGGGAGAAGCAACACAGCTTTCTATTTTATATTTAAAAAATAAGTTATAGGAACGATTCAGTTTTGCTGTATAATTTATAGCGTTCTCGATAGCGGGCGATCCCGTCCATTAGATTTTTAGAAATTAAATCGGTACCGTCCATAGCAAAATGCTATATCTTATGTTTGAAAAAACCTTAATGTATTCTTCCCCAACCCTTCAACTCCTCATAACCCGCGCGCCAAACTGAAAACCCCTCCCCCTTCCGGAAATCCTCCCCCTCCACTACAACAAAAAATATATTTTACAATGTTTCATTTACAACGATTTTAAAAAATATTATCAACAAAAAACATATTTTACAATGTTTCTAATGAGAATGTGTTGTATTTAAATGTTGTGAATCTCATTCTTTTTTTTATAACTAGCATATGTGCACGTGCCTTGCACGTATTTTAACATTTCTTAATTAGTTTAGGAAGACTCTTTAGGAAGACCAAAGGGTAGTCTTCCTAATTACTAAGTTGTCCTTATTAAAATTAATGAACAATTTTTAATTAGTATAAGTATGTAAGGATATTTTCGGAATTCAAAAGTTTCACCATCTAAATTTTCCTATTATATAGTAGAATAGATGATTCGGAATAAATGTTGTAAATTTAATTTTTAACAACTTTATTGATGTGTAGTTAAAAAAATTGAAAGAGTTGATATCACCGTCCAGCGGGATCCAAATATTTTCCCAAAACTTTTTCATATTTTGCATGTTCCCACAGGACTACATTTATCTCTTCGCGTATATTTTTCTAAAAAGAAAAAAGTCTTCTAAATCCCCAATATTTTGCTCCCGCTGGTCCTGAAAGTATTCTCTGTGCTTCAGAGTAATCCCGTTGCTTCATGTCCAGAAATCTATCTTTGGTGTTTCTTCTCCTGAGAAAAATCTCTCTCGTCTTCATCTCTAGATCGGAGAAGTAAGTTCTTTCTATTTTTTAGTTTTCTGAGTTTTGGTTTCTTCATCGACTTCATCTTGCCGATATTTCCTTTGGCCGGATAAATTTTTTTGTCCCAAATCGATGATGTTTATAACCCTATTTTATTAAAAGAATATGATTTAATTCTGGGTTTTGCCCTAATTAAAACCCTAAACTTCTACCCGGACGGGAAGAGCCCCGAGGACAACGCGACGTACGCGTCGCTCTTCCTCACACTGGTGAGCGACGGGACAGACGTGAGCATGCTCTTTGATCTGAATCTGATGGACCCTGAGAGCATGTGGTGATTATTCCCGGCGCTCGATCGCTCCCAACTTGATCAATGGCTTCCATAATTGCTATATTTAGGCTTGTAGGTGATATAAATCACGAGGTTGGACAAGAGTAACTTAAAAACTGAATCTTTAAGTTACTTGGGCTGATTCTAATATCATGACTCATGAATCAACCTGTCAATGCAAAAACTTTCCACGATTGGGTTGCACTTTGTGTGACGACTTTGTTAGAACATGATGGAAGACTTGTTTCTCAACATTTGTACTAAAAATACAAAATGAGAAAATAGATGATCTTCGAGATCTACTGGGCTGAGCAAGAATGAGTTTGCTTACTTCTAAAGTATAGTAGGTAAAATTGGTGAAGATTCCACACGCTTGATCACTCACAACTTGATGAATGACACGCATAATTTCTATACTTAGGCTTGTAGGTGATATAAAGCATGGGGTTAGACAAGAGTTGAGGATTAGTGTGGGGATGTCAGTGATAGAGAAGATCGGTTTGGGACCTGAAAAGCTGAATCTTTACTTTTGTCGGGCCAATTCTAATGTGTCCCACGAATCAACCTGTCAATGCAAACACTTGCAAAGATTTAGTTTCACTTTATGTCACGACTTTGTTGAAAATGACGGATGACTTTTTCTAAAAATATGAAACGAGAAGGTAGATGATCTTCAAGACAGAGCAAGAATGTGGTTCCTTACTTCTAAAGTATATTAGGTAAAATTGGTTCCTATGTCTGTATATGGTAGTATGGTCCATAACTTGATGGTTCATGATTTGACTTGTGTGCGGCCTTATAATAGTATCACCAAGGTCAGTGCTTTAGCGCCATGGTTCCAAAGATTTACATTTATGTTGTGAGAATTATAATTTTGAGTTGGAGGTCCAGTAAGATGGTTATTCCTCATATAAATTTTTTTAGGTCGTCCTGGGGTGGTTAGATGTCACATCTTTTCCCCTCAATTTTTTTCATTGTGATGAAATTTAATTTTAAACTTTCACAATTTTTTCTTTGGATTACATGGCTGTGGAAGCTAGACACACATGTGATATCTTTAGTTCTTCGTCTCCATGATTTGGGTAATGTGATAATAGGCGCAGATTGCTCAATGTATACTGAAAATTCTTGGTAAAGGGATAACAAGGTATAACTTTTACATAATATGTGGCTTCCTCTAACTTTGACACAATATGTGGCTTCCTCTTATTCTTTTATGCTTTGAAGTATTTTTCTTATCATCAGTCTCGCACCTTTGTCCTTAAGTCTCTTAAGTTCTTAACATGGAAAACTTTTCAGGAAACATTCCCCATTAGTGTACCATATTTGAGTCTTTTAAAGACTTTCCGCATTCATGTCCCAGTATCCTCTATCTGTATCTTATCGAGTGCTATTCTCACTAGTCATTTTATTATTGCTTCCATCATGATATTAATCCTGATATAATGTCTTCCATTTCATCTGAAGTGTTACAGGTCATTAATAGACATTATAATGTTTATAATAAATTATCAATAATGTTTGTAGTAAATTATTACACATTATTTTATTGCTTTTAGATTATTATATTATCCCCCAGTTATATAGCTTGGAGAGTTAAGCAAAGTAGATCAGTCAAGCGTCCTGTACCAACATATTTTAAGCTTAAAATGACCCGGTTCATATTTATGCAAAGTATGTGCCAATTTTTTTGTTGGTTTCTTACGTATGCATGCACAATTAGTAAATAGGCAGTGGACCATTGGAAACTTGTTCATATAAGGATAAAGATATAACGAAGTGGGTAGAAAACTTGAGCACAAATTCATGGTTACTTTATGATTGCAGTATTATTAAATAGCCAGCGAGGAAGGCGGAGTGGGAATCCACGACGGCGAGGGGGAGAGGCGAACCGCCGGGAGATTGGCAGAGAGGAGGGGGCAGAGGGCTGACCCGGGGGAGTAGAGGAGAACCGAGGCGGAGGAGGCTCGACCAGAGGGGGCTCAGACAGGGAGAGGGACAGGGAGGAGAGGGGGAGATGAGGATAGAGACAGGAAGGAGAGAGGGGAGACTCTCGAGGCGCTCAGCCGAGAAGTGGGCTACGCCTGGCCGGAGGGGAGGGACAGCGGCGAGGGGGCTCAGCGGGAGGCAGGGACTAGGAGTAGGGGAGCGACCCCCACTGCGAATGCATAAGTGAGGCCTGCTTCTCCGTAGACAGAGGATGGCCAGTGGGCCGTGGCCGCCTAGGTAGGAGCGGAGACCCAGTACCACCGCAGGATGGAGGGGTCTTGCCAGTAGGCCCCTGCCGAAGAGGTGGGAGGCGAGGCAGAGGCGGCGGAAGGGGGAAGGGGGTCTGCGACCGAAACTGGGGGAGGCGGCACTGAGGCGGTAGGGAGGCCCTCAGCCGATGCGGGGAGAGGGGTTGGACGGGGAGGCGTCAGGAGGGGGCGACTAACTGGGCGGGGGGCTCCTCGGCCGGAGGAGCCGCTGGATCCGGACCCGACGGAGGACCCGAAGGATTCGAAGGAGTCGAACCCGACGGAGGAGGCGGGGACCCGAGCCGCGGGGACGCCGAGAGCCGAAGGGAGGGGGAAGGGCATCGGGGCGTGCGCTGCCAGAGACCCGGTGGGCCAGCTCAGGGCGGAAGGAGCGGGGGGTGGAGCCGTCGCCGAAGGGGATGGCGACACGACGGAAGGGACGACAGGCCAGGAGGCGCTGCGATCCGAAGGAACGCCGTGCAGCGCGCAAGACGCCGAGGGAGGCTGGCAGAGGGCCGAGGAGGGAGGGTGCCAGGGGACAGTCGCAGGTGCCGAGCACGGATGATGCCTTCGACGTCAGGGGACGGCGGCAGCGCCGAGGAGGAGGAAGGAAGGGGAAGGGCCCCCCGCACGTCGGGCAAACGCCTCCTTGCGGTGGGAGCGCCCGGAGGGAACCCGGCCGGCCGAAAGGACAGTAGAGGTCGGGGAAGAAGGGAGATGCCCGGCGGGGGGTTGCGGCCGGGGGGGGGGGGGGGGGGGGGGGGGGGGGGGGGGGGGGGGGGGGGGGGTCTCGAGGAGCGGGAACGCTCCTTCTAGAGGAAGCCAAGCCCACATATATATATATATATATATATATATATATATATATATATATATATATATATATATATATATATATAAGTTGCTTATATTAATTTAGTAGATATATATAATGTGTGAAATATGTGTGTTGCCTATAGACTATATATGGCATATAACCCTATGGCATATAGCCTATGTAGGTTCCTATGATATAGCCTATGTGTATATGGCATGTATACACATGTGACTTGTGTGTTGATAGACTTGTATGGCCTTGTGATAATGTGTGCTTGCTAGAATAAACTGGCTAGGCTTAGTGAGACTTGTTTGGGTTAGGTTTGACCTAGTTGACCTAGTTTGACTAGTATAGTTGACTAGAGTTGACGAAAGGTTGACTTTATCCTAGATTGACCCAAACATCATGTAGAATGCATTGTAGCCGTCTATTTTACCATTTTGGACATGTTGTGACTTGTACTGTTCTATAGGAGCCAGACACCACTCCTCAGACAGTATATTCTCTTCAGACATACAGATATCAAGCGAGTACATTCTCTGATCATTTCATATCTTGCTAGGATTATATTCCTGCTCTAAATTACTTTACTTGATGATGACACGTTGGTAACACGAATTCTATATGGATCCTTTCATGAGATGTTATCCCTCTCGGGAGCATCGGATACTCAAGTCTTGTGTGTTTCACTTACATCATATATCTCATGATTCTATTATCATGAATCTATCATGAATCTGCTTGTGATTCTTGTACTCTCATGAATCACAGATCCTTCATGAATCTATTCATGAATCACTCATTATGAGCCAGTAGCATAGTCATGAATCGTAACGTAACTTGACTAGATCCTTGTGTATTGATTGGAGAATGGGGGAGTAGAACTAAAGATGTGAATATTCCAAAGTAGTGTAGTCATGAATCGACTCTTTAGTATAGCCCTGAATCACCTCCAACTGTTCACATGTTTATCTTGTACTCTGATTCACTAGTCACTGATAGTTCTCTATATATATTGTAGCTATTTACTTACAGTTCTCTCTTTTATCTCATGTTGTTCTTTCAGTTTTATGTATCTTACTCTCTAGCATGTTTATATTTTCTAACATGTTATGATTTGCGTGAGATGTATTGTGCTCGCTCATGTCCTGACTGGACCTGTTGAAAATATTACAGAGGATGAGGACGAGGCGCTCTGTACCACTTACTATAGGACTACCCTAGAGGATTGCTGTGACTTGGATCTCCAGCAGGATCCATTAGCAGTGCATGACACACCCTTAGTCTAGAGTAGTTTTTCAGTTGTATTTATTCTCTGGATTATTGTATTCGAGTTTGGATGTTTCTAGATTGTTGTGATATCTTAGACACTTAGACTCTCTATCTATTTGTATCTTTTGTGGATTCGTTTTATATCTATCTATCTTATCGTATTCTACTTTAGATGTGATTAAGACTGTATTTTTGTATTGTCACATCCACTCGGAGTGTATATACTGTACAAGTACCTTATATTGTTAGATGCTGTGACCTAGGACAGCGTTCTAAAACGACCGCCGACACTGCGACGTAGGCTGGGCGTATTCACTTCTCATGCCCTTACTCTAGGGTGCGGGTCATGACAGTTGTTGGCCAGTCGTGGCGTGGGGGTGGTGGTGTTGACGGAGGTCCGGTGGTGATGGTTTTGTACGGTTAGGCCGGTGGTTTGGACAGTGGGTTGGGGGTGGCCAGGCAAGCGGTTGCTGTGGGGAAGGCTGCGATAGCGGGCATGTAACGGGTGGCGATGGTGATGATGATGACGGTGGTGAATGGGTGTTCGTCGGAAAGGAGTCGAGATGTGTTCACGGGACGGCAGGCCGGTTCTACAAGCGTAGGTGGCACAATATGGCGGTAGTCGGAGGAGGGAGAGGGTGGCAGAGAGGCCGGAGGAGGGGGAAGGTGCTGTTGAGGAGCAGAGTTGTCGTGTCCGGGGTGTGGACACGGGGGAGGGAGAAACAATGTATATATAAAAAATAGATATGTTGGAAAGACACCCTGGGTCGGACCCTAGGCCAATCACGGCTGACACGGAAAGGATTGGACACCGACACGATGCACTCACATTTGTGGTGGAAATTTGTGGAGTAATTTACGGAGGGAAAAACTTATGGAGGCTCTCCTTATATAGGAGGTTGATCTCCTAGTTTGATAAAATGTAGAAGAATTTAAATCCCCATTAGATAATTCATCTATTAATTTAAATCAATTCAATAATTTCACATCAAAATCTACATCAATTTAAATATAATTACATTCTATCTTTTAGCTCATATTCATATAAGATAAATCAATTGTCAAATATAGATATCAATTTAAACTATTTAAATCAATCCATAAAATCAATTCAAGATTTAAATTACTATAATAAAATAAATATATATTTCTAAAAATACTTATAATAGTAATTTTGAAAATTACTATAATTATTGTTTAAATATAAACTAATAAAATATTTGTAAAATATATATGTATGCACGAAGAATATTATTTATTATTAATAACTGTTATAAACAAAAAGGCTTTTATAATTAAAATTGCAAACTTAGAAAATTTTGGTACAATAGCAAGAATAATTTTTGTATATATTATTTTGAAACTATAAAAATTGGAAAAATGTTTTTCAAAAAAAATATGTACGTCCGCACATATTCGCACTCGTCGAGCAATTACGAAAAACAAAATTTTGCGCGCAACGTACAATGCAACTACATGATGTACAAATACAAAATAATAATCAGCACCAATTTATTTAAAAAATAGTAAAAATTTAGGGGTCTTACATCCTATCCAACTTACAAAAATTTTGTCCTCAAAATTAAGAATATGTGGGGGGTTTGTAGACACAATCGGGTATCGATGGGAACAATCAATTACAACGTTCAACAAAAGATGTATTAGGAAATCGTGGTTTAGATTAATACGAAAATAATCATGGATATGACTAATTAATGCAACTAATTAATGCAAGAATGAAAATGATCAAGGGTTTTAATCAAGATAACTTGCAATATGGAATGGTATGGTATCAAGGGAAAATAAATTAGAGACCTTTAAGATATGGTTTCTTGGGAGTAGGTTGAGGGCACGATTAGGAGAAAGATTAGATTCACTCCTAATTTAAGTGATTAGGAGGTCGTGATAGTAAATATAGGGTCGAGGAAAAGAACGAGCAGTTTAGGACGAAGGTATAGCAACTTTGAGTGGTAATGGTCATAAGTGATAGGGCAGCTAGAGGAGTTTCAAGTACAAGCATCTTCGCCCTTCTGAAAATAGGTAAAGGCGAAAGCAAGATAGAGTTCAAAGACGATATTATCGAATACGAATACGTGGTTCAAAGGCGACCGAATAATTTCAAAAGAATTTTCAAGGCAGTCATGGAGGAGACTCTAGAGGCCAAGTCTAACTATGTCTCCACCAACGTAGAACGATATATAAAAATCGAACCAAGGTGCACTCGGTTGATCAGACCATCATACACCGGTTCTGATTAGACAATATGTTAGTGAGCGCTCAATAGCATATGTCATGAACAAGCTCGAATAATGGACGAGCTTGCAAAACTAGTTTATTGTAGCAACATTAGTCAAGATGGTAAAACATAGGCATATGGGATTTAGATTGAAAGAAAGCAGAATTAGTTCGAACTCCTTAAAGAATCTAAGTCATATCTTGTGTCGGTCTCTACACTGTCGTCTATAGTCCTTTTTGTCCAAGTCCTTGGTTGACTAGATGGGTTAGGGTCCTCTAAGTTCTAGAATCTAAGTAAACTTGTGAATATAGGTCGCAAGGACAAAGGGATTGCTAGGTCATAAGGCATTCTACCCAACTTAAAAGAATTAAACTAATGGTATTTTGGGACAAAAGAAACATGTCCAACTAGTAGGGGTCACCTGTCTAGCCTCTAGCAAACACGAAGGGAAGATAAGAATTATGATAGAAGGAATCAAGAAAGATGCAGTCGATGAGTCGATCGATAGTTCGAATATGGAATCAAGGTAAGAGGTCAAGTATGTGGATGAGATCCTAGACTTCTAATCCTATTCGCAGGCTTGCTTGATACGGTAAAGTAACCAAACAATTTATCTTGACCTGCATGGGCCACCACAAAAATATATAATGTTCCAGTCCCAAAATACGTAGGACTAGAAACGTAGACATGCCAGCCGTATAATAAATATACGTAAGCTGTAAAATACAGTAGAACCATGACTAATCTCAGCCACACAAAATAAGGGAATAAAAGATATCATATAATGATAATGAATTGTCTTGATATAATATGTTGGGTGGAGACACATCCACTACCAACAAAATAAAAGGAAAAGGTACATGATATACAAAAAAAAATAACGAAGGTAGCAGGATAGATCCAAGACACGTCATCCTTGAATAAATAGAGAAGACCACGATCTCGGCTAGGGTTCCTGCGGAAGATATGAACACACACCTGGGGAGATAACCAGGTCCTCAGAGGGACGTAACAAGACACATAATATCATGCCAATATAACTGAATATAAATTGCTCAAATGAATAAGTCAATTGAATTATAACATGGTCCAATACACACCTATTGAACTAGCGTACCATCCCCCCAGACCAAACAAGGACAGAAGATGGTAAACTAATTCACGATGACGTATCTTTCTATGCTATGAATCCAATATGGTATCCGGACCCCAACAAGGTTCAATACCTTCTTATCAGAGTAGTAAATCATACCTACAACCAAACAAGGACAAGGTGTAGCGAACTAATCCACGACAAGTTATTGTTCCAAGCCACGACCAAATACAAGTACCCAAACCAAAAGTACTCATACCTAACGGATAAGGTAGCCTAACAGTTCTAAGTGAAATGTAGTTAAGAACAATCTTTCGTACGCATGGGTCCTGGCTAAAATGGGATCGACATGGTCCCCCCTTGGGGCACCTAGAGGTCCAATCAATAAGAGCATAACGTTCCGCAGAACACCAGTGGCTGTCAGTAATCAGTAGGTCATCAACCCCGTATCTCCAGCGGAGCTTCCAGGTCACAAGAGGAAAGTGCATCGTAGCCCATACGCTAAGGAATTGTCCTCTCCGCCAATACCTACTATGTTGTATCCACAACAGAAAATCTCTATAATCGCTAAGTCAAACTAGCATGCAATTCTATTAGCGGTTAATCCTATCGCACGGACTTGTACGTACTGGTGGCCAGCCAATCACGCACATCCGTGTTCTACATGCGACACACAACTTCATGGTACAACGTGTCAAGGCCAAATGAATGCAACACACAAGGTGGTCCCATAAATCTGGGTTTAATGTGTAAAGAAATAATACATTGCAGGAAATATAACTTAACAGTAAGTTCTAACAGGTTATGCCATGTATCATAGTTTATTTTGCATAAAGAAAATAATAAATAATGCATGAAATATGATGCTAAAATAAATAAACAGCAAATGGCAAGGTGTCTTGCCTGATAGGATGCAGGGTGTACTACGATAACCAAGATGGCACGAACTGCGACTTCGATGTTACAGCTATGCATGACGGCCTCCAATGATGGCACAGGACTATTCCATCGGGTCCAAAATGGCCAAATTAGCTAGGAATATTATAAAGTAAGTCAAGAATTGGCAAAGGATTAGGAATAACATGATTAGTCACAGATAGGAGGATGATCAAAGAAAAATAGATAAATAGTATATACGATTTTAGGAAACTATTTATAATGCTTGAAAATATATATTATTAGTAAAAAAAATAGTTTCTAGATAAATATTTGAAAATATAAAAATCGCTTTTAGGCAAAACTTTAAGTTGTCAAAATAAGAATAGGAAAACTATATTTTTATTGGTTAAATATATATTTGATAATTGTTTGTAATTTTAGAAAATAAAACCAAGTGTTGTTACGGTAAATTATTTTGGTAAAGCTATACTTTTAAAATGCCACAAAATAATATAGAAAATACAATTAGGGCTTCTAACCCAATAGTTGAAAATATTTATTTATACTTACAATAATAACAATATGAATAGTAATAATACTAATAATAATAATTCTTATATCAAATATAAATACCAATAATATAGATAATCTACTTTAATCAATATTATGCAATTAGAAAGATAATCGTAGTAATAATAATAAAACCTTAAAAACAATACAGCCCTTCCCTCCTAATTTCTTCACAGTGAGAGAGAGAGATGGAAAAAAATCGGGAGAGGGGAAGAGAGAGAGTAGTCAAGAGAGAGGGGAAGAGAGGAAGAGAAGGTCTTACATGGGGCGGCTCCGGCGCAGGTGGCCGGCTCGGCTAGGATGGCGCGTCAGTGCTCCGGCGCTCACGCCGACGGCCGGCGGGTAGGGATGGCGAGAGGAACCGAGAAGGGGCACGCGCGGCTCAGGGAGAAGTCTTGGCGTAGCGGTCGATGGCGCCGCGCGGAAGGGGCATTCGCGCACGGAGGCAGGAGCGGCGTTGACTCGTGGCGGAGTCGAGGGCTCGACACGGCGGAGTCACTGGGCTGGCGCTACGGTCGCTCGACGGATGGAGGCGAAACTCGTCGGGGCTGGTGCCGTCGTATGGTTCGTCGAAGCACGAACTGCGGTGGCCGGACGCGGCCTGGAATGTGGAGGAACGTACAACAGCATCCAGATCTAGCTCGGTACTTGCGTTCTGGGGTAGGGCAGCACCGACGACCGGAGGTAAGGGTGGCGGTGGTAGGGTGTGTACTTATTTTTTAATTTGGGGTTTTTAGGATTTTGGTGGTGGTGGTCGTCTGGTCGTGGTGGGGGAGATGCTGGCCGATCGTGGCATGGCGGTGGTGGTTTTGATGGAGGTCCGGTGGTGATGGTTATGGAGAGCAGGGGCTGGCGTGGTGTAGTTGGTGGTGGTAGGGTGAGTTATTGGCCGGTCGTGGCGTGGCGATGGTGGTTTTGACGGAGGTCCGGTGGTGACGGTTTTGTGCGGTTGGGCCGATGGTTTAGAGAATGGGTTGGGGGCGGCCAGGCGAGTGGTGGCTGTGGGGACGGCTGTGATGGCGGGCATGTAACGGGTGGCGATGGTGATGATGATGACGATGGTGAATGGGTGTTCGGTCGAAAAGGAGCCGAGATGTGTTCGCGGGACGGCAGGCCGGTTCTACAGCGCGTAGGTGGCACAATGTGGCGGTGGTCGGAGCAGGAAGAGGGTGGTAGAGAGGCCGGAGGAGGGGGAAGGTGCTGTTGAGGGGCAGAGTTTTCGTGTTCTGGGTGTGGACACGGGGAGGAGAAACTAATGTATATGTAAAAAATAGATATATTGGAAAGACACTCGGGGTCGGACCCGAGGCCAATCACGGCTAACACGGAAAGGATTGGACAACGGACACGATGCACTCACTTTTGTGGTAGAAATTTGTGGAATTATTTATGAAGAAAAAACTTATGGAGGCTCTCCTTATATGGGAGGTTGATCTCCTAGTTTGATAAGATGTAGAAGAATTTAAATCCCCATTAGATAATTCATCTATTAATTTAAATCAATTCAATAATTTCACATCCAAATCTAAATCAATTTAAATATAATTACATTCTATCTTTTAGCTCATATTCATATAATATAAATCAAATTTCAAATATAGATATCAATTTAAACTATTTAAATCAATCCATAAAATCAATTCAAATTTAAATTACTACAATAAAATAAAAATATATTTTCTAAAAATACTTATAATAATAATTTCAAAAATTACTATAATTATTCTTTAAATATAAAATAATAAAATATTTATGAAATATATATGTATGTACGAAGAATATTATTTATTATTAATAATTTTTATAAACAAAAAGGATTTTATAATTAAAATAGCAAACTTAGAAAATTTTGGTACGATAGCAAGAATAATTTTTATATATATTATTTTGAAACTATAAAAATAGAAAAAATATTTTTCAAAAAAATATGTACGCTCGCACATATTCACACTCGTCGAGCAATTACGAAAAACAAAATTTTCGCGCGCGACGTTACAATGCAACAACGCGACGTTCAAATACAAATAATAATCAGCACCAATTTATTTAAAAAATAGTAGAAATTTAGGGGTCTTACATATATTATCATCCGGACAAGGCTAATGTTGTGGCAGACGCATTAAGCCTTAAGCCTATGGCTCATTTCTTGACCACACAGAGAGTGTTGATTAGAGATTTGCAGCAGCTTAGTATAGAGGTAGTATTGCCTGGAGCAGATGGCGTGTTAGCCAACCTCCAAGTGCAATCATCACTAGAGGAGAGGATCGAGGCGACATTGCCCAAGGATGCTAGATTTTGATTGACTTAGAAAGAGGACTGAAGTAGGATAGCATACGAGATTGAGGATTCATCCCGATGGGACATTGCGATGTGGCTGATCGTATTTATGTTCCTAATGGAGAGCTACAGCAGGAATTGATAGCGAAAGCACACAGTTCGACTTACTCTATTCATCCCGAAGGAACTAAGATGTACCGGAACTTACGATAGTATTATTGGTGGCACCAAATGAAGCCAGAGATAGCTCGTTTCGTAGCCAAGTGTTTGGTGTGTCAACAAGTGAAGGCGGAGCATCAGAGGATAGATGGTTTGTTGCAGCCGCTACCCATTCTCAAGTGGAAGTGGGAGCACATTACGATGGACTTCGTCACGGGATTTCCTCGGAGTCCTAGTGATGAGATGCAGTTTGGGTGATTGTTGATAGGCTTACCAAGTCAGCCCATTTCTTACCTTTTAGAGTGGGATAGTCCACAAAATTTTGGCGGATATGTATATGAAGCAAATAGTGAAGCTACACGGCTTACCAGTTAGCATCGTGTCAAACCGTGACTCGAGGTTCACCTCGCACTTTTGGAGGAGTATGAAAGAAAGTTTGGGTACACGTTAGAAGTTTAGCACGACGTACCATCCGCAGACAGACGGCCAGTCAGAGCATATTATTCAGACGCTAAAAGATATGTTGAGAGCTTGCATGCTCAACTTTGACGGATCATGGAAGGACCACCTTCATCTTGTAGAGTTTTTCTACAATAATAGCTGTCAAGCGAGCATCCAGATGGCTCCGTTTGAAGCATTGTATGATAGGAAGTGTCGATCTCCTGTCTGTTGAAGCGACATTGGAGAGCGACGAATATTAGGACCCGAGTTGGTTTTGAGCACAGTGGAGAAGACCAAGAAGATACAAGACCACCTGCGAGCAGCGTAGGATCGGCAGAAGCAGTGGGCAGATAATCGTTGTCGACCTTTGGAATTCAAGAAAGGCTACCACGTTTTCTTGAAAATATCCCCCACTAGAGGCACGATTCGATTCGAAGGACGTGGCAACTTGAGTCCAAGATACATTGGTCCTTTCGATATCTTGGAATGTGTTGGAGAAGTTGCTTATAGATTAGCCTTGCCACCGTCACTAGAGGGAGTACATGACGTATTCCATGTGTCTCAGAAGAGGAGGTATGTGGCAGACAGCAATCATGTGCTTGATCACTCCGAGATCATAGTTGGACCGAGCTTGTCGTACGAAAAGCAACCGGTAGAAATCCTTGATCGCCGAGAGAAGGGGTTGCAGAATCAATCTATACCATTGGTTTGCGTGGCATGGAAGCATCACTCGCCAGGAGAGTCTACTTGGGAGCGCTAGGAAGACATCCAAAATCGTTAGCCGTATTTGTTCGAAGACCAAGGTACGTTTGCATGTTAAATCCTTTTTATGGCATTGCATTGTATACCCCCCCCCCCCCCCCCCCGCGTTAGTTTTAATTTTGATGATAAAATTTCTTCAAGTTGGGTAGGATGTAAACCCCCATATTTATTTAATGTATTTTGGAAGCTTAATTTTTGTAATAGTTAGTTATACTAATTTATTAGTCTATTTAGTTAATATATATATGTATATAAATATATATATATGGATGCTTAAACTTGTACACATTTCTACAATAAAAGTATACCTCAAAATAGTTGTAATATTAGTTACAAATTTTTTATTATTTTTCTAGAAAATTTTGAGTAATTTTTATCTAGTATATATATATATATATATATATATATATATATATATATATATATATATATATATATATATATATATATAATAGTTGTATTATTAGTTACAATATTTTTTATTATTTTTCTAGAAAATTTTGAGTAATTTTTATCTAGTTTATATTCCTTAGGTTATTTATATATATATATATATATATATATATTTATATATATATATATATATATATATATATATGTAACATATATAGAAAAGCAAAAAAAACACTCTGTTGGAACAGTGCTTGCACTGTTCCCGTTCTCCCCCAAACCGAGCAAAATCTCGGCCAAACCCGCATAAGAGACTAAGTCTCTTGAGTTTCAAAAATTCGAAACTCACCAAATCTAGAACCAAATCCGTTCAAATAAATTGCAATACGATCCTAACGAGATTCTCCCCTGCTAGACTCCTATCCAGTCTTGAATCAAACTAAATCCTATCATTCCAATCCGAATCTCGATTGGAATTCAAATACACTATAAAAACAAATACTTAAAAACCGAACCCTAAAAATTCATCGAGAAGTTGCATCGAACCTTCTCTCCCACCCCGAGGATCGACTCCAGCACGACCCTACACCCCGTGCGCCCACCGTCGATCGCCTGCTATCGCCGTTGATCACCGCCAGCCACCCTAGGCCGACCGCGAGCAGGGCCAACCCCCATGTTCGACTGCAAGGTACACAAATTCGAACAACGATTTCGTCATTAATACTCAATCATTTTTGATTTGTTAAATCCTATCGAGTGACCATATAACCATCTTTAATCCTTGTATCTATTATCGAACCAAATCAAGTTAGAATCGATAGAAAATACTCGAGAAATCGAGGAAAAACCATGTTAACTGAACGATGCTTGGCAGTCCCAACCCACAACTTGGAAGGTTGATATCGACCAAACTAGTACGTAATTTCGAAAACCAACTTCACATAGTTAAAGTCAATATAACCGAGATTAAAATGAAGCTTTTAGTTTTACATATTGATTACTGTGCAAGATTATGTCAGTCATTAAAGTTAGGCGAAAAACTGGGTTAAAAACATTAAAAACTTAGAAATTTTCCCGATACGGCGTGCGTCCCGACAAACCGGACGACATGGTCGCACACTATACGCATCGAAAGGCGCGTATGGATGTTTCCGACATGTAGGAACTAACGGAACTCGATTTCGTTACGCGTGTGCGACGAAATCAGTACGTATCCGTCGAGATACCCCCGTATCGACCTATTGCAAACTTGACCATAACTTCGTGTACGTTCGTTGTATCGAGACAAAACTTGCTCCAACAAGACTGGATGAAAATTCTAGTCCTGTATGCCATGTTTGGTCCGATTCTGAGAAGGTTGATAGGAACGCCAATTTGGCGGGCCCGCGACCCGATCCAACGGGCAAAATTGTGCAGGGCTCATCGGAATCCAAAATTGGACATACTGTTGGGTTCGTCTTCTCAAACCGGATCTGTAGATATGTAGTTTGACTACTTTAGAGACCATAGACATTGGCACGCATTTCAGGTGCAAAAACGAGTCCAACGATGAACGTCATTTTGATCCGAAATTAAGATTTTGCCCCTGTTCCAGAATTAGACTTTTGGACAGGCATTTTCGTAGATATATGTTTTACACCGAGAATGTTCTTGATGTTTGTTTCAGCATCCGGAGCCGTTCGTTGACTTTGGGGTTTATTGCTGACGTGACTGATTGCTTGGAGTTGTTATTTTTGCACTATCAGGCAAGATACCTTGCCACCTTCTCTGTGATTTACATATTCTTATTTTTATTTATTTATTTTCAGCATTCTTATTGTTGTTACTATTCTAAAATAGTGCGTCTAAGTCACACTTGGCTGCAAGCGACTCTATCGGTCGTTTTTTTGCTTTTGTTTATTACTCATGCATGGACATAGCCTAGTGACCACCCATTGATGATAAGGTATTAGTATATCTCATACGGCCTTGACACTTGCTTCATCATGTATTTTGAGTCACATATAGGACACGTATCCGCATAGTCGGCTGGCCACCGATACATACGGAACGTGCGACGGATAGAAATAACTGCCAATAGAATTACATACTAGAAAACTTGGTAATTACTAGAGGTTTTTATTGGTCATGGAGATGACGATACTAGGACATTGGGTGGGGAAGAATAATACCTGACGTATGGGCTTCTATTACACTTTTTCTTGTAACCCGGAAGCTCCGCTGGAGATACGGGTATAATTATCCTACTCAGGTTGGCCACCTGACGTTCTTGAACGTTATGCGCTTGGTCACTGGTGCCAAAGAGAGAATATATCGGATCCTATATTCAGCCAGGGCTCATGCGTCGAAGGATTGTATCTCAACTGCATATTCACAGTAGAATGGTCAGGAACCCTATTGCATTCGTCCCCTTCTTTCTTATTTATATATCACAGTTTATATGGCATGGTATTTTCTTGTATCTTTTTACATCCCGCTGAGGACCTGGTTATCTCTCCAGGGTTAGATGAGTTTCCATAGGAGTACGGAGTGACACTGGATCCATCCTATATTGATGACGAGGACATCTTCCTGTTGATCTATAGCCTATTCATTTATTGAGACATTAGTGGATATTTTTACATCTCTTTTCTTTCTATTTTGTGGAGGTTGGACTCCGATCTTGTGAGACTATTTTTTACAGCTGTTTGGAGTGGGTACGTCCATCCGGCTATCTTTTGATACACTCATTTATTATCTGGATTCTATTATCTTCTGTGTTGAGCTGTGATGAGATTAGATTATATTATTCTGGCCTGTGATTATTTTATATACAGCTTATGTACGTATACGAGGATTTCATATATTTGAGTATTCTTCGTATATGTGCAGCTGGCATGTTCACGTACTTGGTCCTATGTATTTTGGGACTGGGGCGTTACACTACGCTTTTATACTGGATTACAAGAGGTCGGTATTTTTGCCTTATTCGTAATGGTATCCGTAAAACCTAATCGTCGCCTTGCAACGGATTGTGGCATGGGTATGGTAGGTCGAATCGGTCGAGTAGTTCAACGAAACATAAAGTGTTCGAATGGCTAAGTCAAAAGAGTTGGTCGTGCATCAAAGTTATGGAATCAAGTCACATTAGTTCGACAAAACGACAAGGCATATCGGCTTAAGGTGGGAGAATTCTTGACCCTTCTCCCTACTCCTTCATGCCTAATAAAAAATATCCTTGTATGCCTATGCTACTATCGAGTTAACGAGCATGGCTCAAATCGAGTAAAGTTCTTAGTGTGTGTCAAACATTAAGATAGAACATTAAATATTGAACAATTGAGTCGACGTACATCAAGTGCATGAGTCACGATAGGACATTGATGCTAGAACATTGAAAGACAATATTGAGATGTGCATCAAGTGCACGACTCGGAAGTACATTGGACACTAAGGCATAGAACATGGAAACACGAAATCGAAGCGTGTATCGAATGCATGACTCGAAAGAAGAAGGATATATGTGTCATGGTGTGCACATGTGCTCGGGATTCATAATAGATGGCTTCGTTACGAAAAGGACAATTGTAGCACAAATGTTGTGATTGAACTGTCAAATGGGGCATTATGCCAATAGAATAGAGATAGACGAACTTGTTTGGTTGTATAAAACTCAGGCACGTATTGCATGGTCAATGGACTCGGATTGTCCGTACACGGGCGCAGGCTTCCCTCGAACGTAGGATCGTCGGGGCACCGGGACCGTTCGATCGCGGAAGGAATTAAGGAGTATTCGTGGTGCACTTCATTCAGACGGGTTGCGCCCACCTATTGATGTGATAAGCCACAATACTAGTAAATTTGGGATTTTTTAGATATTGGGCTAGCAACCCGTGCCAAAGCGACCGCCGGCTTACACGTTGAGATACCTGTCCATTACAGCATGGAACATCGTGACCTTTCATATATATATATAGGGCCGATGAACTTGAGATTATAATTTGGTGCAGGCGTAGAGCCTGCTATCCTTATACTTATGCTTAAGTTTGATTGGTTGGTTGCATGAATTATTGGTTGGTTATGCGAATTTCTAACGATTGCAGGCTTGGAGATTTGAGACAGAGATGGGCACGATTACTATAATTATGTTCTTATTATGTCTAACCGTATCTGTTGCAGGGATACAATATGTGATACCTTTATGATTCGGTTGCTTTTGATGACATGCTTTACTGCTTACATTTCTACGAAACTGATCCTAAGGCAATAATAGAAGGATCACCAAATAAAGATATATGCTTTACTAAATTTACTTAGTGTTGGTTTATGGCAAATGGGTCTTGATCAGTACAGTGAGGACGAAAGTAATAATCCCCTATTAGTTTACTCGCATCTTCAAGATATGTTCGGCTTGTGGTGGGGCTTGGCTTGGACGCACCGAGGCATGGAGTCCTTAGCATTTCGAGGCGAGCTACCGCATTGGCGTTCGGACTTGCAACAAGGAGATGTTCGGCCGAAGACTACTTGTTGGCTATAAGGAGGCATAATGTATGGAATAATATAATCCTTTGTGAGCTAGAGAAATCATAAGTGTTGTAAACCAATTGGCATTGTTTATGAATTGGGCTATTCAGCGGCTTTGTAACCTTCAGTTCATTTATCAATAAAAGAGATTCTTATTATATACTCTGTTTCCTTCCGCTGCAACTGCTATCAATTTAAGATCAATTTATGTGAATCTGTCATCTTGCCTTGCATGAGCGCAAAACCAGGCTCGTGTGGCATCACGCCCTAACGAGGATGATTGACTCGGGTGATTACCTGGTCGAGGCATGACATGGATCGAGGTGGCACAGAATCCAAGACAACATACATATAAAGGTGCACATGAATTGTGGCGACAGAAATAACGAGGGATGCACCAATCGAGGGTGGACTGCTCGAGGCAGTACCCTGTACGAGACAGTATGCGGCCCAAGGCACGTAATCGAAGGATGGTACGGAGCTCGAGATTGCATGCTGCTTGAGCAGCGTGGGGCCCAAGGGCATCCTGCCACTCGAGGCTAGAGCGGCGCTCGCGGCGTAGGCACTGGCGACCGAAGAGAAGAGGAAATAAGAGAGGGCTGGAGGAGCCTCGACTAGGTCGGGTCAGGACGCTCCCGACAGAGGGAGGCAGCAGTGGCGGTGCTGCGGCTCGCGGTGGCAGACTACCGGCGGTAAGGGAAGACATAGATAGAGGAAAGCGCCAGAGGAGATGGCCATGATGGGGGTTACGGCAGTGGTGAAGATGGTGGTGCCACCGGAGAAGATGATGGCGGTGGTGGCTGATGGCAGTAAAGGGGCGAGCATGGGAGAGTGAGTACGAGGAAGAACGATAGAGAGGGAGAGAGTGAGCTAAGCGGGAGAGACAAGGGGAGGGGTGGTCAGCTGAGTGAACGGGCGAGAGGGGGAGAGAGGGAGGAGATAGAATGAAACGAGAGAGGGGGAGGGCCGCTGGCCTCCAGCAGGGGAAGGAGGGAGGAGAGAGTGAGCGAGAGAGGGGGAGCTGAGCGGGAGAGATGAGGGGGAGCTCAGGGGAGGGTGATCCAGAGGCGAGAGAGAAGAGGGAGTTATGGTTAGAGAGAGGGTGGGTGTGAGAATAGAGAGGTAAAAAGCTTAGGGTTAGGGTTTAGGCTAGTTATATAGGAAATTTTAATTAGAAATAATAATAATAATAATAGTAATAATAATTGTAATGCAATAAAATGTAGACCAATAATATTAATAATAAAATAACAAATAATTAATAGCAGCAATAATAACTATGAACGGGTCCTCAACTGAGTCCAAATCAAGATCAAGAAATTAAATAAAAATATAAACAAATAAGAAATTTTAAAATCACTCAAAATACGAAATAAAGTCAAATACCTATTATAAAAAATAAGGGATGTGACAAGGTGAGTGTGGGTCGTGGCCATCTTAGGCTCTACTATATATTAAGGGCAGTTGTAGGTTGTACAATACTGAAGGATACCTTGAGAAGAGTAGCCCTGCGTTACGACAAAAGGAGAAAAATGTTTACATACATGAAACAAAATAATTTCAAAGTAAGCAATACCATTAAAAATATAATGGTTTTTCATTATAAGGTTTTTCTTTGTTAATCTAGTTTACTTGTAAAATGCCACACTCTCTTATTTATTGCTTAAAAATATCCATAAATCACTAGACGATGAAAAATGAAAATATTTTTGACAAACTATTAGAATTTTAACACCCCTTTTTCTTTTTTTATACTCCCCCTCCACCCTATCTTTAACGTTTTTTGCTCTCCTTTTGAAACTCTTTTTTTCCAAATGTAAAGTTAAATTGTGATGCATATATTGTTGGTGTTGGTTGGAATTTTTAAACTATGTGAAAACATTCCAGAGTGCGTCGAATGCTATCTGTCATGTTTCACTCTCAAATAATTGGGTACAAGAACATGAGTACATCCAGCCTACGTCGCAACATCGACAGTAGTACATTATTTATACCTCGATCTTATGATCAAACTCAATGTCCATATAAATGATCTACAGATAAAACTAACTCATTCACAGAAGCTAAAAAAGGTAGACAATGATATGTAAGAAATAAAAACAAGTAAAATTCAAATGCACAATAACCATAATCCATTGTCAGTCCCCCCGATTCCGTAAACTGGTCGTCATCGCGAAGCATCAAAACGGCCGATTGAGTAGCTAGACGACATAGTCGCATAGAAGTCCCATAGCGAAAAAGGTAAAGCAACACAAATGATATACAAATGAGAACACTTTATTAATAATCAACGGAGTTACAACGGGCACGAAGCTAAGATTACAATCGTTCAAGCTCACAATCTCTATAAATATAATCACTCAGCTCTCTTTCATCTCTCACTACAAAAGATCATGCCCACTGGCTTACAACTTGAAAAGGGCGATGCTCATACATTATGTTCCGTATAGGTGAAGACTTCAACGCGGCCGTATGTCTCGAAACGTCAAAAACCTCCATGCCTCAGCGTGTCCAAGCGAGCTCAGCCTCGAATGAGCTAGTACCTATAACCTACATGCAAACTGGTAGGATGTCAGTACACAACCGTACTAGTGGGGTCATCTCGCCCACCCATACAAAACCAACACGTTAATTTGATGAGTACGAACTATTCTTTTGTGGTCTTTCTAATCTCCCCTTAGGATTAATTTCAAAACATGAACTCTATTGTCTACTTTGTGCCACAATATCGAGATTGTGCCAAAAAATCCTTTTGTGCGCATCGAGATCTTGCCTCGCAACATAGTAATAACTTACCCATACTTACCTTCAGGCCTTCTATGTTTCAATACAATAATATAGTTAAATCATAAATACTCAATGCTATGCTGTTGGACTATAAACTCAGAACTTGCTTCGTAAGATATGACTCTACATAAGCCAACTCTTAGGCTCAAATGCTATGTTGCGTGTCATGCATTCACTTCTCGATTCAATCTATTATATACAAGCGGATCGTCGCAAGCACGCGGACTCATCTATATAAAAGGGTCACTAGTATAACAAGCCATTCGTGGACTATAGCCTGGTACAGATGATGTCCTTGTGGTACATGTAGCGAGCCCCATCGAAGGCCTCGAATCACCTATGTGGTATAATTCAGCACAACTATCGCAAAAAACTCCTAGGCCGAATCGACCACGGGTTGTCTATTGAGGAAGCAAAATCTTTGTTGACCCAAACTGGATCACAGTCAACCTAATTTAGAGAATTAACAAAATGATATCTGATATTATCCACTACTACACATCGAGCTCAAGACATAACATCATCGATAACGTATCAAGTTTAAGACAGACGTAATCGACAAGCTGTTACTCTATAAATGTACTTGTACTGAGTCTATAATTTTTTAACTTATTAAGTCTAGGAACATGCACATTTAGTCGCACTGAGTCATCTCAACCCTAGACTTACTTCTCCACAGCTCTACCATACAAAATAAGACAATCCATGAACCAGACCAAACCATTCTAGCCCTCTTGAACATTCTGGCCCAAAGGAATGAGAATTCGGGCCGAACTCTGTCCCCTAAATTTCAGGATGCTAATTTTTAGGAACACCTTGATCCAAGCTGTCCAACGTTCAAATTTTTGAGTATTTGAGACAGAGTTCTAGCCGAATTCTGCCTCCTCAGACTAGTATAAATAGGGCTTGAATTCTCTTCTTTTAAATCATCTCCCACTCTTAATCTTCTAAGCCTTATATATTGTAAGCCTTACTCTTCCAATCTACTAGCCACAAAACTTCCTAAGCCCTAAGGTACTCAAGTGCGATTCAGCTAGAAGTTCTGTGCAAGAGTTGTAAAGAAATCACTTGGACAATTCCAAGTTTTGCCTCTGCGAAGTTGTAAGAAGTTGGCGTGCTCTTTTGAGTAAAGGCACGTGTGTACCCTATTTCACAAATAGTGGATTCCAATCCTAAGCGAGAGTTCTTAGGCTTGGACTAGTCCTCCACGAGGGAAACCAGGTTAAATCGATGTGTTTTCATATGCTCTTCTGATCTCTCTTAAATTTTTGCATTACTACTCTGATTATATATTTTGTTGGTAGTTGATTCTGGACTGGTATATAGTTGAATTTTAATTGGTAATTTTTGGCACAAACTCTATTCACCCCCCTCTAGAGTTGCCTACACATATCTTCAATTGGTATCAGAGCTCCGTTCTCTTGATAACGGATTAACATCCTATATTTGATCTATGGCAACCATACAACCTATCTTTACCAACTATGGTGAAGGACAGTCCACAAATAGGCTACCTCTATTTGATGGAACCAACTACAGCTATTGGAAGACCAGAATGAGTTTCTACCTAAAGTCTCTAAACTTTGATTTATGGACCATAGTCACAGATGGTTACAAGAAGCCTGCTAGAATTGTTGTTGAGAGAATCTCATAGATAAATCCTACGACAAATATACTGACAAAGAAAAAAAATAGGCTAGTCTAGATGCTAGGCTAGACTGAATGCAACAGGGTATCTGCATACTCCACCTACCACGAAGTATGGAAGCTTCTGGAGGTGACCCATGAAGAAACCACACAGGTTAAAGAATAAAAAATCAGCCGCCTAACACAAGAGTGCAAAGCATTCAAGATGAAGTTCAATGAGACGATCAAACAAATGATCACTAGATTCCTCAACATCGTCAACCCTCTATCTTTCCTCGGTAAAGACTACTCCAACCATGAGAAGATACGCAAGGTACTAAGGGGACTAATGAAGAAGTACTGGAACCCCAAAGCCACGACAATCATCGAAGGCAATGATCTCACCACCATGTCTCATAAAACTTTGGTAGGCAAGCTAATGACGCATGTGCTTGATCTCAAAGACTTTGAAGAAGAGGCTCCAAAGGAAAAAGGAATTGCTCTAAGAGCTCATCGCCGAAAGGATACTCCAGAAGAAACGGACGACGATAACTCCGAAGGTGATGATCAAGCACTCATGGTCCGAAATTTTAAGAAGTTTCTTCATTTCAACCAAAGAAAGACGGAACAACACAAAGTGGACGACAAAGAGCCTATCTTTTTCGGCTGTAAGAAGACGAGACATGTCAAGAAAGATTGTCCTACAGCAAAGAAAGGAAGCTGATAAGAAAGATCGTACAAGCGGCCAACCTTTCGAAAGTATGCCAACACAAGTATCTGGCACGAGAGCGAAGCCAGTGACTCAGAAGAAGAAGATGACTCTCCCTAAGATACAGCAAACGTCTGCCTAATAGCAACGTCCGAAAAGGTAACAAATGATCCTCTTGATGACTTTACCTTTGATGAACTTGGAGATGCTTTTAGTGACTGTAGAAGCATAAAATTTCAGGCGCATCTTAGGCCAGAATTCTTATGCACTTAACTCTATGTGGCTAGACTCAAAAATAAGCCAGGGAGTTCAACCAAAGTACTTGGCACAGCAAAGGACAACAAAAGTATAGACATCAAAAGAAGCCTTTTATTTCATATGAAAGTCTATTACATGTCTAAAAAAGGGCTTTACAAAGAAAAACTTCTATAAAAAGAAAGATCCTAAAGATACAGCCAGCACAGTAACTGCCATACGCCCCATACCAGGCGCATCATCCGTCAGGCGCATCACTTTCATGTCTCATCTAGGTGCATCATCTCGTCATTATGGCACAGGCACATCAGAGCCAATCAGCCCTTGTCTAGTAGGAGGAGGAGCTCTCCTAGCCCGACAAAAATTGTGGCACAACGCCCCGATCTTCGGAAGCAACAGGCACACTCGACAGAGCTTCAAGCATAACGAAAGATAGAGCACGGCCGCCCTAATCTTTGGATGTAACAGGCACCATCAGCCTGTGTCGAGACTCGACTATTCCGATATTTGGATGCAACAGGCACCATCGGCCTGTGTCGGGACTCGACGATCCCTATATTTAGATGCAACAGACACTATCACGAAAGCTCAGAGCGACGGAAAGACTAGGGCAGCACATCTTCACCCTCGGGAAGAGCTCGTCATCAAGACTTCTACAAAAACTGAGTTCGACAGTTCGCCATGGCAGAGCTCCGGACAATTTCATCTTTATGTCGAAATGAAGAATGGAAGCAAAGCTTTCCTTAATACAACTATTTATAAGCACGGGCAGCCTACACCCGAGTGCCAAATGGCTAACTTTCCAAATTCCATGGAATGAATTTGCATTAATAGGAAATGAATCTGTCTCCTCGTATTTAGCTAAATCAAAGCCTCGAAGAACTCAACAGACGGGCCAAAGAGGATACGACACCTAGCTGATGCGCCATCAACATCATGCCCTCCTTAGGGATGCGCCCAAATGGCCAGAGACCCATGCACCCAAAGGAGCACTAACCGATGCACCCTCTTCAAACTGATCACCATCAAGCATTTAATGCTGAATGACAAAGCCGGCAACGCATTCCAAGATCCGTCCAATCAGTAGCCCTTTACAGAAAATGAAGAGCCGCTGATGTCAGCACCATCATTACACCTTGGGTTGGCAACAACTGCCACGTGGCTGATCGATCATTCTTATGCGCCTCGTTACCATGCGCCTAGAAGACGGCGTGCACCCCAGTGGTCATACGCCCCCTCAGCTCACTTATGATCTCAAGCAACAGAAGACTAAGCTCTGCATGCGCCTCAAAAGCCATGCGCCTGGACTTGCTCATGACTCCTAAAGTCATGAGACCAAGTCGCCTCCCCTGTGCCTGATCCTAGGTGCACCCTGATGCAAATCTCTGCATGCGCCTCAAAAGCCATGCGCCCAAACTTGTCTATGATGCCTAAAAATCATAGGACTAAGTCGCCTCCATGCGCCCGATCCTAGGCGCACTCCGACAGATCACTCTCCTCCAAAACCAAGATCTTTGAGCCACAGGCATACGCCACGCGTCCTTTGACTCAGTTCCATTCAAAGAATGGGTGCTAACCACCAAAGATCTCAGCAACAACCAAATCTCAGCAACTGCCACGTGTCAGCTCCTCTGCGGCCCAACGAAGCAGTTCGAGCATATTCCACTACAACTCGGGACGCATCGTCCATGCGCCCCCGCCAACATTAGCCATGTGGCATTTCTACGTCCAGGCGCATCCTATATATGCGCACACGAGCAGCCAGCTTGCTATCTATAAATAGAAGGATCACTCCTTCATGACAGACGGACACACAGACAGAAAAAGAGATATATACAGAAAGACTATTATATCCACATATAGAGGCCAGAAGAGACAGTTAACATCCACTTCTCCTCGTAACGCTCCGGCATCCGAAGAAACCCAAACCTTCTGAGAGTTCAAGATCGTCAATGAGTCAACGTATTACCACTCTTTCCATCGACACAGTGCCCAGATAAAAATAAAAGTGTACTCCTAGGACTACATCTAAGTCCTATATTATACTTTGTTCTGTTTGTAATTAAAAACATCAATCCCAAATCCCAAAGAGTTTTAATGGCAAATAGTGACTTACTTGAATAGCACAAGAAGTTAATTCACAAGTATAAACATGCAAAGGATAAGATCAGGACTCATAAAGTTGAGATTCATAGACTTTCATGTTTACTTGATAATGTTAGGGACACACCACCCACGGATAACACTGAGGAGGTATCCAAGCTTAAATTAAGCTTGCACGATACCGAATCTTTTATTGAGAAACAAACACGTAATATTACAGCACTTAATAAAGAACTCTTAGACGAGAAAAAGAAGTATAATATTGCTGCTGTAAGAATTGATGCCTTGACTGCCAAGTATGATGATATGTGCAACACCTCTAAAAGATTAGAGATCAAACTGGGGAAACAAGTTGCTTAGCCTCAAACCCAGTCTCACAGTCACAACATGTACACAAGAAAAAAGATGGTTCAACACAAGAACACACGTCACAAGAAAAACACATATACTTATGCTGCTCACAATCATGCCTTTATGTATACTTATTCACATGCAGCATGAAAACACCTACACATACACATGGCACACATAGATATGCTTTTATGAACACACATTCTCATGCAGCAATAAACTCATAGACATCACTATTATCTTGCACCTAACACAAACATACATGCTATATGTCACTACTGTGGTAAATATGGACACACTTTACCACAGTGTAGAATTAGAAGACTGGTTGATTTAAAACTATATGCATGGGTACCGAAGACTAATCTTTCAGGACCCTAAAAGATTTGGGTATCAAAGGTCACATCTACTCATAGTGTAGGTGGACCTTCCTTCATCCTCTAAAAGCAAGTGGATTCTCGATAGTGGGTGATCGCGACACATGATCGAAAATGCAAACCTTTTCACAACACTATCGATAAAGAGGGAAGGATATGTATCCTTCGACAATAATTTGAAAGGTTATATCATAGGTAACGGTACTATTGGTCATCCTCCTTCTTCCGTCATTAAGGATATCTATTTAGTGACAGGGTGAAAGCATAACTTGCTCAGCATTAGTCATTTTACTAATCATGGATATGATGTTAACTTTGGAAAAACTAAATGCTCCATATATGATAAATCATCTGGAGACATCGCTTTTGAAGGGATAAAAAAAGATTATATATATATATATATATATATATATATATATATTCTATCTGTCTAGAGATACTAACAATGAGGAAGATACCTTAAAGGGACTGTTACGGTGGGCTTGTGGTATCCCAAAACCACATCATTTGACTTGATCGGATATTCCGATGCCGATTTTCCCGGATGCAAAGTCGACTGTAAGAGAACCAGTAGCACGTGTCATTTGTTAGGCAAAGCTTTAGCCTCTTGGTTTAGAAAGAAGCAAAACTTTATAGCATTATCCATAACAGAAGCTGAATAAATTGCAGCAGGACGTTGTTGTGCTCAGATTTTATCGATGAAGCAAACCCTTGAAGACTATAATTTACTTTTTAGGCACATACCTATATTCTGTGACACTACTACAATTAACCTGACCAAAACCTAGTATGTCACTCATTCACTAAGTACATAGAAATTTGACACCATTTTTTGCGTGATCATCAATTACAGGGCACTATTAATCTAGAGTTTATTGACACCAATCATCAGCTAGCAGACTTTTTCACAAAATCACTCACTAAAGAGCGTTTCAACTTTCTTCGTCGTGAATTATGAAATTTGGATAAAAATGTCATATAATAAGTCATACATGCTCAAATAATTAGGTCAAAATCGTACATGGTGCATTATTTTGGGTACAAGCTGAAAGGGCCCTTCTGACAACAAGGCATAAAAGCCTAAGCGACACGGTGTACTAGTATTCGGACTACCGCTAGCTGGGATCCGGCTCCTATAGCTAACCTGAGGCGATTCACCTGTACTGATCATTGATTAACAAAGTTTGTCGCATGTTTCATTTATTTTATGGCACATATAATCCATCATTGTTAATTCAAGACCATCTTTTATCTATCCTATCATTTTTTTAACTTGTTGGATCTCTGGAACCACCTACACAGAGCTCGGGCCGAACTCTATCCTAGACAGAACTCAGGCCGAACTCTGTGTAGTGAATTCCAAAACTTGCAACCACTCCTGGCCGTCCAAGCTATTTGATCAAGGGCCTACGATTTGCTAGTACAACCGGCCCTACTCTTCAAAAACACGAATTTGCCTTCTCTCTCCTCATTACCATCATCTTCCACCTCTCTCCAAAGTTATTTCTCCAAAACCCTAACCCTAGAAATCTTTTTGTTGGTGCTTTCCACTCTCTAAACTCAAGATTCTAAGGTTTTGGGTGATTCTCTTCCATCCTTCTTCCTTATGTTTGAGGTATAACTCTTAGTTCTCCATCTCTACTTTAATTGTTGTTCTTCATCTCTATTTTTCATTAGCTATTATCAATGGCTCCTACAATTTTTAACAAAGGGAAAAGGATTAGGACTAAAGGAGCTTCGTCATCAAACCCTCCTTCTCCTCCTCCAAATCCCATTCACCCATTGTCAATCCTCCTCCTCCTAATGCCAACACGTACAATGAGCATATTTTTGTTTCGTTAGAAGCCTCTAATGAGTGGTATTCTAATTTTTGCTCACGTAGTATTGTGGCAGGACATTCCATCAATTTTACTATATTTTCTGAATTTGATCCTAACTTTAAGGATCTATGTCTTGATGAACTTATGTCTTCATCGTCACTCATTTATCTCAATACAATTCAAATGTTTTATTGCAACATGACCCATGACGACCGTAAAATCTATTCTCGGGTCGCCGGCATTAACATTGTGTTCGATGACTTTGACTTAGCTAAATATCTTGAACTCCCTGACGACAATTCTTGGGAGCGTATCATTGATGCTCGTGAATTCTAATTTGTTGGTGACATCACACTCGAAGGTTTTAAGGATATGATGTGTGCACCCAATACTCGCCCTCACAAACTTCGTGCCAAGTATCAACAACCACTTCTATGAACTTCATCGTATCATTTTCTCTTCCATCCTACCCAAAGCAGAATCTACCGACGAAGTTACTTATCATGAGATACGGCTCTTTACTATTTTCACTTCACTATCCCCTTCAATTTTCCTCACACGATGTTGGACTGGATGATTCGTGCAAGGAAGAAGCCAAAATCGATTGTTTATGCGATGTATCTTCCTATGATTTTTCGTACCTTTAATATTCCTTTGGATGAGTATCAGTTTTAAGCAGCTCATGTGTATCTATCTAATGATCGTAGGACTGCTCCTGCTCATTTTCCTCCTGTTCCTATTGAGGAGGAATCTTCTGACTCAGATGCCCTACAGCCTGAGCCTTCTTCCACTCTCGACTCCTTTTGAAACATGTTGTGCGACCGCTTCCGTTTGGAAGACGATTGCTATACCCAGCTGGACTATCGGACCACTCTGCAGATGAGCACCATCAGCAACACCCTTTATGATATCCAGTACAACATGGCCCTGCATCCCACTATGTCGTTTCCTACGGGTCGAGGCCTTTCTTGCGAAGGTTACCAGATTGATGACCCATGGGACATGCGGTATTTGGATCCTGATGTGACGTTGTTGATCCTCGTCGCTCTGCCAGCGAGCCATCTAATTCGGTCGGTCATCCCGTTCTCATGCTCCGTGATGGCTGTGCTCTTCCACCTGCTGCTACTACTGTTGATGTTCACTTTTAGTTATGCCTTTTTATTTCTTATTTTTAGCACTATTTCCACTATGTTTTAGTTTATGACTTCAGTTTATCTTTCATATGTACGACTTATAGTTTCTTTATTTTGGAGTATCAAAACTGCTAGTTGTCTATATCGATGGTTGGTTATGGTTAAAATTGTGTGATTGTTATCTTTACTTTTTCTATGTTTTCTCTCTTTACGGGGGAGCTATGATTTATTTTGGTAAGTGACAAAGGGGGAGAATAATAGATATTTGATTGATGTGATCTTGTATATGATGTTGGATATTATGAATTATGTTGTGCTTGGATAAGAACTTTGTATCAGGACAAAAACTAAAATATTTATTTATAAGGGAGCCGACATATCTATTTGCTGGGGAGCTACTTCATATGTACAAACTACTTTACTCCCTTCAACATGTGTCAAGGTATGAATATCGCGACATACAAATATCGTTTTATCAATTATCAAAATAGGGGAGATTGTTGACCCAAACTGAATCACAGTCAACATAATTTAGAGAATTAACAAAATAAAATCTGATATGATCCAATACGACACATCGAGCTCAAGACAAAACATCATCTATAATGTATCAACTTCAAGAAAAACGTCATCGACAAGTTGTTACTCTGCAAATGTATTTGTACTGAGCCTGTAATTTTTCAACTTATTGGGTCTAGGAACATGTACGTTGAGTCGCAATGAGTCATCTCAACCCTAGATTTACTTCTCCAAAGCTCCACCATACAAAACAAGACAATCCCTGAACCAAACCAAACCATTCTAGCCCTCTTGAACATTCTTGCCCAAAGGAATGAAAATTCAGCCGAACTCTGGCCTAGGAAGAATTTAGGCCGAACTCTGCCCCCTAAATTTTAGGATGCTAATTGTTTGTAAAAACAAAAAAAATTATTCCAAACTTAAAAAGAATCGTACAAAGTACAATGAATTCTGGAGAAGTACAAATTTAGGAATCCGATCAGAAGACGATCGCTTTATCCCTTGGACTATGTGAACTTAAAGACTAAAGCCTCTGGAGAATGCAGCAGCACTTTTGCAAGAACTCTTGATCTCTGATCCCTTGATAATGATTGGAAACTCTATTTATAGATTTCTGGAAATAACTGTTTTAGCAGTTATTCTGATGTGCGCAAGATTGAACTGCGCGACTTTTGGTTGCGCCAACTTTCATTCAGTTACTCGAACATGTACTAGCTATATTTAGACACGTGGCATCATATGATTGAAATGCGCATTGTCGTAAACAGAGTAGTGGACACGTTTTGAGAGATTAATGGCATGTGCGCCACGTCATCCAGCTTTAGAACGTAAGTTGCTTCAACTTTATCAGGTTGCGCGAGCTTCTGTCAACGAGTCAAACTATGCTTGATTAGGTTGTGCCTAGGCACAACTCAATGCATAGGCACACGTCATTGTTTGGATAGGTGTCAGCTTGTGAAGAGAGTTTGTTCAGGTTGCGCCTAGGCACAACTTGCAGAGTGTGCAGCATAGCTGTCATCAAATGACACCAAATCGTCTCAAGCGCCACGCTTTACGGGATTCGAAGAGATTTTCATCCTTTATCGTGCTGTCAGTTGTCAGTGCTATCAGTTAACGATGATAATTATTGTCAAGCGCCATGTAGGCTTTGGTGCAATATGATTAGGCGCTCTCTGACATATGGCGTAACATAAATAGTGGCAAACTTGATCTCTAGACTTCATAACAGTGGCGCAACTTGATCTTTGGGCGCAACTTGATTGCTGAGTAGTACAAACATGGTGCAACTTGATTTTTAGGCTCTATAAGACCCCCTTCAAAGTTTTCAAATGCTGAAATGTCACAAAACTTCGAAATACTTTGAATTGTGGCAATTACTGAATCAAGTTATGCCTATCTCGCATAGTTTGTTGCGAGTTATTACAATTTTTATGCGCAACTAAGGGTGACTATTAGGATTCTGTTTTTAGGCTATAAATAACCCTTTGTTAACCGACTGTAACTCTTTACTTTTGCTTTAATCTTCTGAGATAATTCTTTGAGCTCATGCAATCCTCCCTTCGACCATCTCTTCGACGTAATGGCCTCCAAGAAGACCGCTGCCGACAAAGGGAAGAGCATCGTTGAACCTTCGACTCGTGCTCCACCGACCCATCTGCCACAGTATGCGCTGCCCTCTTCACGACGAGAGACGGCTAACCATGCTCTGAAAGGTGACCGAGAACGAACAATTTTTGACAATGGTGGCCGACTTGATCTTTAATTGACTTGCACCCCTCTTCTTAGAGTGTTTTGCGCATCACAAACACTGCGCCACCCCTTATTAGGGTGTGGTCGCTTTATTTGAGCACTGTTCGTTCTTACGAACTGTGTTGTGCATGCTGTTGCGTAACTCAGTTGTTTGTGCAATCAAGAATATTGCACAACCAAGTTGTGGTACAATCTAGTATGTAGCACAACCTGGAATGTTGCGCAACTTAAGTTGAGTGCAACACAGTATGTCACGCAACCCAGGTTGTCGCACAACTCAGAATGTCACGCAACTCAGAATGCCACGCAACCCAGGATATTGCGCAACTTAATTGTTTCGCAACCGAGGATATTGCGCAACCTAATTGTTGCTCATCATAAATTTGCACATTCTTGTTATTTTTAACTTTTGTTCATATATTTTTTTGTAGTTGATCTCGGGGAAGACCCTAATGCTGAGAGATTTCCTTCAGCATTCAATGTCCCAGAATATAAAGAGAATTTATCTTATGTCATATTTCCTCAGTTTGACGGCCCTGAAGCATGAAAGACCATTCTCGAGGCCCAAGAAAACCATACCCTGCTGAGTTTAGTGAACGGGAAACCTCTAGAAAGTCTTGATAGTGTGGTCCACAAGAAACCTGTCTTCTTATTTGGGGATGCCATCAAGAAGACTTCCCATCCCAAGACAAGAAAAGAGGAGAGAATATATCAAAGTGGAGACAAAATCATATAACTCACAGAAATATCTTGGTCTATGGCTTTATCTCAATATGAATTTGCGAGCTATCCCCGAAGAATGTCATGGGATCTGACTCCAATCCAGCAGGCAAGAGTCGAAAGAATATGTTATAAAATGGGTCCGCAGCACAAGGACATCTTTTATAGTACTTCTGAGAAATATAGCACTCACTTGAGGGGTTTGAGACCAGGCTGTATTTCTCCTGAGGATTCCTCTCTATTCCTTTCAGTCAGAGTACCCATATTTGCAAATGCATTCGGAAAGGCTGAAGGAAGATATCCAGATCGCAGCATGCGTATGACAGGTCTGGTTAACCCAGATATAAAGCGTTAGAGTAGCTTAACTATCTGGATTTTGGATCAGTTCAATGACAGACTCCTCGATCTAGACCTTTATAATGCCATCTGGACCACAGTCTACGGCATTCGCCATAACGCTCATATGTTTCTGGCTTTAGTAGAGAGATATAACGAAAGTACTGGAACTTTCATGATCCCCCATAGAGAAATAGGATTTGTGCTTCATGAGATGAGATATCTCTCTCATCTTCCAATAGGTGATAATCCATACGAAGTGCCCATAAATAAAGAGTTGGATGCTATGGCAGAAGAGAATCCTCAGATGATCTCTGTCTTCCAAGAACTATTGTCTCACTACAAGATTTGCTTCGTCTTCTATAAAAGTGCCACTATAGGTACTTGTTATACCACCAAGTGGATGTCCTACCTCTTTCTGGGTCATGCATGGAAGGATAAGCCACTTGAGAGTCAAGCTTGTGCTCCTCGTTTCTTTGAACCTTTCAGGCTAAGTGACATGTAATATTTGATGGAGAAACACAAGTATGGAGATATAAGACTTGATAAGGACCTACATCCAATTAATGCTGGTGACATCCTCCAGAGTTATCTCAGACAGGGTTACAGATCCATGTCTAAGGAGGCTCAATTAGTAGGTTAATTTTCTCTCTCTATGGCTGCGATGCTTCATAGTTCCAGGAGCCAGTGCAGTTGACAGATTCTATCGAGGCGTTATGTCTGCTGCAATACTTCTTGTTTTTGGGTTTAAGATGGATCTCCTATCAGCAATGACTTGTCGCTTGAACGCAGGATTGCATTCATAGACTATGCTTCATGACAAGACGGCGTGGCAAGATTTTCCTCGTACTGAGATGCCTTACACCTATCTATTTGGATGGTTATTGCTTCACCATCCATGTTTGATGAATCCTGAAGTGGAAAGTATCAGTGGAGATTTCATCAGACGTTACTCCAACGCTCGTTGGAATTATACTGCCCTTTCAGAATACAGATTTATATTGAATCGTGGATCAGGATGGAGATTTCAGTGTATCCCGTCTCCTCACGGATATAAGACTATTCTGCCGCAGTTGATGGATCTGAATGCATAATTACTCCGCCTAAGTCCATCCATCTTTTTGTGCTACAAATGATCGATCCCTCTCACTTGGTCTACCGTTTTGAGGAAGACTGCTATTTAGAGCCATATTTGCCAAGTCAATTTGCACGGCAGTTTGGCTATGATCAACTTCATGTCGGTAACGCCACTACTTGTCTACAAGCCAAAGGCTTTCTGATTGATGGAGCTAGAGCTTGGAGATATTACAATGCCAGGGGTACAAAAGCTATATTTTCCATGCCCTTTAATCTTCAGCAAGGCCCGCGTATGTTATATACATATGCTAATTTCTTTACTTTGGCGAATACCTTTACTAAAAGCTTCCATCTGGCACATAGCTTCGCAAGTGACAAGGGATTAAAATTGGGAGAACACACTGCCCATTCATTCCGAGATGCAGAGGATAGAGATCCAGATGAAGTACAAGATCCCTTGGACGTATCTTTAAAGGTACGGAAAGAGAAATCCCCTGCCAAGGGGTTAAGAAAAAGAAAAGCTAAAGAGACGATAGCCCTCCCTCAATTGGATAATAGACCTGATTCACCAAGGGCTCCGGAGAAGAAGAAAAGGACGTCATTGGTCATAAATGAACTAACGACTACGAGAACAACTCGTTCTCAATCTAAACAGATGCTCCTTAGTACTTACCCTGGAGAGAAGGAAGCTACTCCTTCTTCTATTCAGAAATAAGGAAGGGTTACAGAAGTAACGTGTACCGCCACTATCAATCTGGATGATGATCTTCCTGGAGCTGCTGAAGAACCAGTTGCATCGCCACACAGAGAAGTTAGGAGAAAGTTGTTATCTCATGTCCTTTCCCCGCCGACGAAATCTACCAGCTATCTGAGACACGATTTGCCACCTCAGGAAGGTATTATCAGAATTTTGATATATATAACAATATATTTTTCTCTCAAAGGTGTACATTTAATTGATTTCTTTATTTACAGTGGCTACTTCAGCAGATGTCCAGCCTTCTGCCACTACTGTAGAGGCTTCCAGATCAGATACTTTGGTAGTACGTATTCCTGCCAATGTACTTGCTACGGCGGGAACAACGGTTCCTTCACCAACTCCTATTAATCTAGAAACCATCTCTCCAGAAAAAGATTTGCTTCCGTAAGATTCTTCAAAGGCTCAAGATCCTACTCACTCTGAAGAGGATTGAGAGATGATTGATGCCTTAGCAGATTGTGATTATGGTGATGAATCTTTTAGTAATGATTGGAATAACACTACTAAAGAGGAACAAATTTTAGTGGATGTGCCATCACCTTACGAACTGCCAACTAATGAAGGCCAATCAACTGCTGAGGATGAAGAAAATCTGGTTATCGATGAAGGATATACTAGTCCCAGAATCGGTGAACCCAGAATCTCTGAAAAACATGAAGCTTCTGGATTGGTGGTAGAATTAGCAGATTAAACTCCAATTACTCTATCACTTCAGACTGAATCATGAGCTGGAAGTAGTCAAGCCACGATGTCTGCGGACACCATGTCAAATCTTCAGCTGGAAGCATCCAGACCTCTTGAGACTCCCCCTGCTATGCCCAACACAGGTAAATTTCTAAACATGAACCATTTATCATAGTTCCTTCAGCATTGTACATCGCTCAAACAAATGACATATATAAATTACAGAAGGACCTACAGGAACCATAGCAGGAGAGGAGAGTTCTTCCCACATTAGTGCACAAGACGAGATGCCTCCACCTGTTAAAGCTGTGAAGACTCCGGCAGAAATGGTAGCCACCCCAAGTGCCGTAGCAGCTAACAAATTTGAGGTGGCTTCCTTCACTAAAGTCTTTTTTACATCTCTGGAGCCTTTAGTCCACCGAGTAATGGAGAGAGAGGATATTCCATTTAGTATAATCAGAACTCCTTTCTCATTTTTAATTAGAGGCATTCGCAGCCAAGGAGATGAGGCTCAGGCCACTTTCTTGGAACACATCTTGGACGAGCTAGAGGGATCAATTAAGGCTTATAAAGACCTTCAAAGAGGAGATGTTGAACAGCTAGTGAATGCAGAGTATGAAGCTATGGCTCAAGAGGCTAAGACTAATAAAGCCAATTTTGAAGCTTTCTTACTGGCTTTCACTAGACAATCCTCTGAACTAGACATCCAGATTGGTGAAGCAACTTCTACTGCTGAGCGTTATAAGGCTAAGGCTGCATATAAAGAAAAGAAAGCTTCTGATCTGGAGGCTGAAATCGCCCGACTTCAGGAAGAGCTTAAAGCCATCAAACAGGGTATAGAAGAAGAAAATCAGCTATATCAGTCTGCTGTCAATCAATTAGACATTTTGAAGCATCAAAAGGATGAATTTGACCGGCTACAAAATGAAGAACTAGCCCGTCAAACAACTGCTCTGCACCCATTTGATCCAGAGTCAGGAAGGGTTGAAGCCAGGCAACGGGTGTTAGATTCTTGTACTGAAAGAGCCCAAGCTTTGAAGAAGCAGATTGTAGAACTCATCACTTGCTCTTCAGAGCAAAAAAATGGTCTAAAATTGTTATCTTTTTCATTATGATGTATCTTTTTTGAACAAAAATGAAATGAATTTTTTTCTGTGGTTCCATTACTTGTTGCATACCTTGTTATAGATAGTAATGGAATAGAAAATATATTCAGAGGTACTGGACATGATATATTTCTTGATTAGAAAATAACGATATCTATTATATCTACTCAGAGGTAATGTGGACGTGGCAGAATATAATGTTTGAAATAATGTTATTTCAATAGATAACTTTATCAGATGTGATAGGGACATCACAAGTTGCTGATGTAGATAATTAGAATTCAGAGGTATGGAGGACATGAATTCTTTTTTCTGTTTTAGATGTGAGAATTTATCATCTATGGTTTTATTTACGAGAAAGTAAATAAAAGACAATAAATGCTAAGACTGATGAATGAACGAATGGACAGCCAGACTTTCTAAGTGGAGAGAAAATAAATGAATGAACAGTCACCTCAGTTTTCGAGGATGAGAATGAATGAACAATCAGACTTTTTTAGGGAGAAGAAATGAATGAATGAACAGTTGGACTTCTTTTGAAGAAAAAAAGTCACATCTGCTCTCAAAGCCGATTATCTAGTCATTCTATCTATAAATAGAACAGAACTTCTGTAGATATTGTCAACTTCTTCTTTTTTTGTACAGAATGTCTTCCGAAGATTTGCTTACTCCAAAGATCGAAGATACGATTGAGACGCCTCCTGTTGTGCCTCCGATACCTTCTCAGAAAGAAGTGGGTGAAGGCTCGACTGTTCCTATACCAGAGCAGGAGCTGATTGCCAAGTTGATGCAGCCTGGGAAAATTATTGAAAAAGAAGCTGTAAGGATAGCCGCCTGCGAGTTGCTGGTGTGTTCAAACAATGAGATGTTTGAATTGCTGGCAAATCATGTATTTAATCATGAAAGGTCGGGTCCTCGTCCCCGTCCTTGATATTATGTATCTCTTTCTGCTTTTGAATAAAATGAGATTTGTTTACATCATTTCTTTGAATGAAAAACATTTTGCTTTTATACATAATATTTCTTGAGAAATTTGTCATTGATAGGCATCATAGCAATTCTGTCATCCATATCTATTAATTGGTAGGCTCCATTTGAAAAAAAAAAAACCTTGTTTACCACATACGGACTGTAGAAACATGAAAAATATGGAGTTTATGCGGATTACAAATTGCCGCATAGGTACTTCGGGCCAAACAGGTCTGCATGAAGAAAAGCCACATGACATATGCGGCTCGTCGACAAACAGCTTTAAAAGGAAGACATGCGGCCATGAGGAGCAGTTGGACTGATAAAGCTGACAAGTCCTGGCAAAACATAACAGTTTTGACACTTCGACAAGAAAGATAAGACGTGGGACGTCGCCCAAAAGCAGGTTTCGTATGCCTCCATGCGGCCAGAAGAGTGTCATCTAGGCCGCAAGACACTTATGCGGCCCAGATTATACGGCCCCAAAATTTCTAGAACTTCAAACAGCTGGGAGTAATTGTGATCCGAGCCGCATGCATAAGTCTCATGCGACCCCGCATGATCGAAGACTGAGAATGTTATACGCAATGGGACACATGGCAAGCTGACCAATTCCTTAACTACCCAGATTTGTTGCAACAAAATCCCAACAAACCGACAAATGACAGCCAAGAGCGGGTCTTCGTGCGCTAATCGGCCACGTGGCCGCAAACCATCTATACGGCTCAAAATCCATCCTATTATAAATAGTAGGGTACCACACCCCTGCAAAAGGCTGGCAACCTTCAAGAAAAAAAGTAATATCTTCACGAGCTAGGGACTGCATCAGATAGTCCACGGAGTAAGGCAGAGTTGATAGCACTTTCCCGAGCCTCCACCGTCACCCCCCAGAATCAAAACTAAACAATTGTACTTAGATTGTTTCCTAGGCTTTCTTTCTACGCCTTTCTTTGTACAAGCGAGTTTGCAATCAATTCTAGTGTTCTGTAATACCTGTTGTTGATTTTTATGGTAAACACGATGGCGACTTTGCTGGGGACTTCCTTCTCTTCTGATAAGAAGTTGGTGACACAATCTGACGCGTCCAAGCTCGGCTCTACACAGCAGATGCTTGTGGTCTGCTTCGACCAACAAGCCTTTGAAGAATTGCTCTCTGAAGGGAGTGCCAGCCCGTCTCAAAAGCGAGCCAACCCGAAGAGGACTCGCAAGGCGTCGATGTACAAAACTGTTGCCCCCGACCAAGTTCTTGAAGAAGCTCCTTCTGCAGCCCAAGACGGTGACCAGAACTCTCCTATGGCTCTATTTCCGATCGCAGAGGACCCCGCTGTCCCCAAAACCAGCAGAGGAAAACACTACGATGTTGAGTTTTTTGGGGCACAAGGGAACTCCATGCGGACAAAAAGGAGGCCGCAGAGAGGAGATGGGCAGTCTGCCCATACAATAGCCGATTCTGGCCGTAGACAAACAACTCATGCAACAGCCAACACTCCCACAAAAAGATGATCCATGCGACAGCCAGCTCTAGTCGTAAGAAGATGGTCCATGCGACGACCTATCCTGCCCACAAACAGGACATCTCATGCGGCCCTGCCAGAAGCTCTGTGTTCGACCGCCTCTCATGCAGGCCCGACGCCATGCGGTCCACTAAAGATGCGGGATCTATCAGTCTGGACTCTTTTTACTATGCGCTTTGGGTGCTAAGTCAAAAAGGTCTAGGACAGTGCGGGCTCAACGAGCCCAGTCAACTGTCCAAGTTGCTAACTGTCAGTGGGCCCCATTAACTGTTATACGGGCTCCTGACGAAAAGTTTTACAGAACCACCCGCGTCCAGTCCCCAGGGCTAACCAGCAGGGTGGGTCTTTAAAGTCTCCCTCTAAAGATCCAGAGCAAGTACTTTTACTAGCCACGGATCAGGGAGCAAATATGATGTCTAAGCACTCGTGCGCTCGGGTTCCCCGAGTTTATAAGTTTGGTGCAAAGACAGAGCATCTTCCTATCGACTTACGTGATGTGATTACTCACAAGCACAAGACGACAGCGTCAGCATGCAATGAGTCCCTCTCGGGGCGTCGTTGCACTCAAGTCATCATCAACTGCTGCTGTAACAAATCAGCAGCGCCTGAAGATCGGCAGTCAGTTTTCCAGCGACTACAACAGCCAACACCTGTCCGAAAGGTACAAATTCTAGGGGACGAAGAGTTTCCTTTCGCCTCCTGTAATTCAAGTCAAAAAGTTTCTCCTAGCAAGGGAGAAAAGAAGACAGGCTCTTCTAGCCCGGTCATCTCGGCCAGTACTGCAAGGAGACCCTCATCTGGGGGGTTTCCATCAACCACAGGGGGTGTCTGTTTAGGCACTCGATCCAAGAAGAAGCTTCCGACACCTGGGGGTGCGTCTTTAGCCTCCATGAGAGTAGATAAAGTTGAGGGTAGCAGCCCCCTCAATGTATGCGACAACTCGGTGTACCAAGAGCACACGCAGGGGGTAGAGATCCCCCAGAACTCTGCAACAGAATCGGATCTCCTTGAGGGCCACCACCCTCGTTAAGACGATGCGGCTTCCTGTACAGGGGGTAGCATCCCTTCCGAGTCTGACGAAGATGATATTCTGACATTTTTTGACGATTTCTCTACATAAGGGTACGACACCGAGAGTACCTCTACCACAATTCCTTCCACCTCTACCCACGTAAGGACAGCCTTTATGACTGACGATGATCATGAAGCACCTTCCGACCGACAGCGGCTAGAAGTGCTCGAAGCCATGCTCCTGTCCTTAGTCAAATCGGTGGACGAGATTAAAGCCGCCTTGCTAGCTCAACCAGCGAGGACGCCTGAACAAACAAGCTTGGGACCCGCAGTCAACGCGGACTCCAATACAACAGCCCCTCCTTTGGGTGACGATCCCGTAGCACCATTCGTTCCTTCAGGTGCAGATGAAGCCAAGGAGGCTAGGAGGGAAGTCCAGGATCTCCGAGCGATGTTTAATGCCGGAGACTCCTCTCGGGACCTCAAAATATGGTAGCCATATCCCATCGCCTAGAGGGACGTACCTTTTCCACCATGGCACAAGCCGTTCCATATCGATTCTTATGATGGAAAGACCTCTGCTAGTCGATACATGACTTGCTTTGAAGTCACCATCGACCACTTGCCGCATAGTGATGCCATCCTCACGCGATTATTCATCGGAGCATTGGAGGGGATCGCGTTCGATTGGTACTGCAACCTTCCTGTTCGATGGCTTCAAGCACATGTTCCTAGAGAGATTCTACGAAGTGGGGCATGACGTGACAATGTCATCTCTCATGGACGTCGTTCAGGGAGAGAGGGAGCTGACAAGGAACTATATCGAGCGGTTCTGCCAAACCACAATGAGGTTGCCCCAAGGCAATCCCAAGAGCTCCTTGATTAAAATCTGCCAGAAGAAGCTGCTCCCTGCAATTAGCCTCTGGATGGGAGACGATCAGTTCAGAGACTGGACGACCTTCATCATAAGTGCTACCAACGCGGAGGAAAAATTTAAGAAGGCTCGCCAGCTGGGGTTACACATCCCAGACGGAGAAGATAAGGGCAGACGTCCTGGTCCCACCTCCAGTAACAACAACAATAGTAGCGCCACCACCAATTGGGACAATAAGGGCAAACAGGCTATGGTCAATGATGTGACTCAGAAGCCCGAACAAAAATAGGCGGAAGGTCAGTAGTCCAAGATCAACTACTCTTTCAAAGATAGTCATGTCAAACCTATCTTCGATATGCTCTTGCAAGGGGGTAGGATCCAGCTTCCGCCACCAAGGCGCCAGCCCCGAGCAACAGAAATAGAGGACCCGAAGTACTGTCACTTCCACCGCTATGTCCATCATGCTACCCAGGATTGCTTCCAATTGAAGCGGTACATTCAGAGTCTTATCGACTCAAAAGCTCTGTCGATAGACTTCGAAGAGGTTACCGTGGCGGCAAACATGGTATCTATTCAGTTCGATGATTTTCTTCTGACAAGTACTCCAGACGGGGTCATACCTGTCCCTCGGGCAAAGATGGAGGTTACTAATCTTCCAATCGCCCGGAGCCAGACATTTGGATTGATACCCCTCACCACATCGCGAGGAGAGATCATGTGGGTACATCCAGACTTGGTGCCCGAAGTTATCCAGGGGGTGTCATCTCTTACCAACAAGAAGAAGGGCAGAAAGTCTAGAGTCTGCCATATAATTTCAGCTGAAGCTGAAGAAGCCGCAGATGTTGTTACCCGGTCTAGAGCACAAGTCCAGCCCGCACGGGATAGTCTAGCCGAGGATCCTCAGCCGGCAACGTTGCCTCCCTATGATGTTCTAAGGCCATCTCAGCCTCCGCTGGCTGATAAGTCGAAGACCAGGAAGACCCACTTCGATAGGCCACTCCACAATAATGTACCTCAGGGACTGGAGAGACCTTACAACTTTGACATATTTGCACAATTAGCTAATACGCCAGTAAAGTTGTCGCTATACGAGCTCCTAAGTCTCTCCAAGGATCTTCGTGTCGTATTAAGCGAAGCACTCCATAATGCTGATGCCTACTTAGCTCAGGTCAAGCCTCCAGGGGAAGACCCGCCAGCAGATCTACAGGACGGCGGTAGCACAGATGCAATGCCCAACATCATATTTACTTCGTAGGACATGTTGATTAAGACCAACTTACATGATCGCCCCTTGTATTACACTGCATACATAGGTGACATCAAGGTAGATAGGATGCATATCGACCCGGGATCGTCAATAAACATCATCCCGAAAAGCCTGCTCCAACTTTTTGGCCTCCCTATGCATCGGCTAGCAGCAAACAACACTGCCATTAGCTGGTTTAACTCAGGAAGAATTTATCCCCTAGTAAAGATCCGGTTGAAGTGCCAGATTGGTGACCTGAGGACGGAAGTTACCTGCTACATCAAAAATGTTGACACCTCCTACAACATCCTCTCGGGAAATCCGTGGATACATGACTATATGATCGTGCCATCCACCCTTCACCAGTGTTTCAAATATGTTAGTAAATACGGTTCCGTCAAGATCGAATTCGCCGACATTGATCCCTTCAAAGGGGTTGAATCTTATTACTCGTTGGAGGCTTGGCTATATGAAGAATCCAGGAAACATATAACAAACCAGCCGGAAGCCATCGCAGGGCCAGAAGAAGCCTTGAGAATCTATTTCCAACCCCGTAAACCAGGCAGGGCTGCACCCCTTGTCGCAACCTTACATAAAGGGGTGCTCGATTCTCCTGTCACACCTGCGTAGTCAGAACCAATGGTCATCCGCCTCCCGAGATCCAGTCAGAAGCTAAAACCTGTTATAGGACCAATGGTGATCCGGCTACCAAAGTTCAATCAAAGGCAACAGGAAAATGCGAACCCTCGGTAACACCGATGGTAATCCGATTACCAAAATCTGCTCCAAGACGACTAGAAGACACAAAACCCCTTGCCGAGCCGATGGTCATTCGTCTTTCCAAGAAGGGCCAGCAGCCAAGTGTTGATCCATCACTCCTAGGCAGGTCAATGCCTCAAGCAGAACCCTGGGTGATCAAGTTACCCAAGATAGCGGCCCAAACTCTGAGCTCGCAGGGAGTAGCCAAGGAAGACGGAGAACTCGCCAAATATGTGGTTACACAGGAGGATAGCTCCTCTCCTGATGATGTAATTTTGGTGGACAAAATTCCTTATTTTATCAATAAGAGGCTGCCGTTAGACTATTCTGAGTATGATAAGACTAATCTAACATACGCCGCACGGGACTGTCTGGACGTTAGCTTGCACACACAGGTGACAACCGTCCATACCCCAAATCGACTTGCTCCCATAAAAGGTGCTTACTTTCCGGTCTCGGACAGAAGATGATGGGATCACACAATCATCTTTGGCCGAAAAGAAGGTCCTCAATCTTTAACGCCATAAGAGTCCAACCTCGGACCCGAAGCTGGAAGACTACCGCTCAACTTATATAGTCCGCAAGCCAAGTACTTCATACAAAAGTAGGGGTACGACATGGAGACTACTCCGGGTCTAAATTATGGCATTGGTCGACAATTGCCTCTATAGCTGCCGGCACCGGTAGGGAAGCCTCAGGATCATTATCCTAAATCCAAACGTAGCCTAGGGTATGTTACTCCACCTACAACGCCCGAAAGTTCTGACGAAGAATGTGAGTGGCACTCCCATTCGTCCGAGTCACCCATTTACGACTCCGATAGCAGTATTGGAGATATATTCAAACATACATTATCTGCTAATATGACATCCGCTGATGTCGAAGAAGAAGACAAAAACCTACTAGAACCTCTTGAGTTGGAGCCGTGGGTCCTGCACCTAGATGCACAATGGGAGTAATGCTAGGAACTTTGTGATCCTCCCACTGAATATGAGGTTATACAAGTTAACCTCAGCAATGAATCCTCTCCAAAGCCAATCTTTGTTAGTAAAAGTTTGACAGACGACGAGCGGGAGTCGTTGTTACGACTCGTCAGAGAATACATCGACGTCTTTGCCTGGAGCTATGAAGACATGCCAGGGCTAAACCCCGAGATTGCACTCCATAAGCTCAATATCTATCCGGACGCAAAACCAGTCAAGCAACAGCAGAGACGATTTCGTCCAGACATCATGAATTCTATAGAGGCGAAAGTGAACAAGTTTATAGCTAGCGGTTTCATCCGTGAAGAGCAGCACCCAGACTGGGTAGCTAATGTGGTACCAGTCATCAAGAAGAATGAAAAAAATCTGAATCTGCATCGATTTCTGCAATCTGAATAAGCATGCCCTAAGGATGAATTCCCACTTCCGATCACCGATATAATGATCGATAATACGTGCGGCTTCGAGCGCATGTCCTTTATGGATGGCTTTTCGGGATACAATTAAATCAAGATGGCTCCCGATGATGAGAAGCATACATTATTTCGAATGTCGATTGGCATATATTGTTATACGGTCATGCCCTTTGGCCTGAAGAATGCCGGTGCAACAAATCAGCGGGCTATGAGTGTCATCTTCAGATATCATTTACACAAGACGGTGTAGTGTTACGTAGACGACATCGCCGTCAAGAGCTGCTCTAAAAATGATCATTTATATGACTTGAGAACATTATTCGACCTCATGCGGGCACACAACCTGAAGATGAATCCCACCAAGTATTTTCTAGGGGTATCCTGCGGAAAGTTTTTGGGCTTTATTATTACTTCCCGGGGCATTCACATAGATCTTGATAATATGAAAGCAATCCTGGAGATGAACCCACCAAAGAACCTCCGCGAGCTCTGCGGCCTTCAGAAAAGACTAGCCTATATCAGAAGGTTTATATCTAACCTCTCAGGGCGATGCCAACCCCATTCAACTCATGAGGAAAGGTGTCTCATTTGTATGGAACGAGGAATGTCAGCGTGCCTTTGATGATATTAAGGAGTACCTGATGAATCCGCCAGTTCTGGTAGACCCGGTCACCGGAAAGCCCTTCCTACTCTATGTACGAGCGATGGAACATTCCCTCGGCGCTCTGCGAGCCTGGAATAATGGTGCAGGACATGAACAAGCCATTTACTATCTCAGCCAGATGATGGTAGGACCTAAACATAGGTACAACGCCGTGGAGAAGGAGTGCCTTGGCCTAGTGTTCGTCATTCAGAAAACACGACACTATGTGACAGGGCAGACCATCCATGTGATTGCACGAGTCAATCCCCTCAGGGTTCTCATGAACAAGCCAGACGCACTCAGTTCTCGTCTAGCCACCTGGGTGATACTATTATCCCCTTATGACATAGTTTTTGTTCCACAGAAAACTATCAAGGGGCAAGCTCTGGCTGACTTCCTAGCAGCCCATCCAGGCTCAAAAACAGCCAAAATTTATGAAAAAATTCCTGATGAAGTCGTCGCCTCGAACATGACTTCGCATGACACCATTTGGCGGATGTTCTTCGACGGTGCTTCAAGAACAGGGCCACAAGGTGATATTATCGCTGGAGTCGAGATGGTATTAATTTATCCCTCCGAACTAGTAATCAATCGGACGTATTCTCTTATAGAACCCTGTTCGAACAACGTAGCCGAATATAACGTTCTAGTCACCGCACTCCAACTCACGAAAGAAGTGGGAATCAGATACCTGGATGCTTATGGTGACTCATAGTTGGTTGTTAACCATATCCGAGGTTCATACGAGGTTCGCGATGAGGACCTGATTCCCTATTATCAGACAGCAATGGCCATCATTACAACCTTGGAGAGGTTCTTTATAGAGCATGTTCCTAGGCTTCAAAATATCGAAGCTGATGCTCTGGTTGGTCTTGCCGCTTCCTTGGCACTCCTAAATAATGCTCATCATCCGGTAGACGTAATAGGCCATGAACTGGTCTGCCCCAGGAACAACCTTCAACTGGGTATGAGTTGCTCTACCCAGATAACCAACGACATACAAGACTGGAGATGCCTGCTCATTGACTTCGCAGTTTATGGAATTCTGCCAGAAAATATGAAGGAAGCTACCTCAATCAGAAGACCCTCCCTCAGATTCTTCTACGATACGGAGACGAAAATGTTATATCGACGAACCTATGATGGGCTACTACTAAGATTCCTGTCATGTGCAGAAGCCAAAGAAGCCCTACGTGAAGCTCATGACGGTACTTATGGGGCTCACCAACCTGTCCCAAAATTACAAGATCGTTTTCACCGGATGGATTATTACTGGCCCACAATGGTTGCAGATGCAGTTGATTATACAAAGAAGTGCAAAGCTTGCCAGAACCATGCACATTTCATACATCTGCCATTTGAATTCTTGCACCCGGCAGTGGCCTCATGGCCATTCGAAGCATGGGGAATGGACGTCATCGGGCCAATCACCCAGCCGTCATCTAGAGGGCATCGGTTCATACTTGCAATTACCGTTTACTTCTCCAAATGGGCAGAAGTTGTTCCGTTGGCAGAGGTCAAGACATCGAACGTGATTAGCTTCATAAAACATCACATCATTTACCGTTTTGGACTGCCCCGAAGGATTATCCACGACAACGGTCCGCAGTTCGCAAGCCACACTTTCTATCGATTTTGTGATAAGAATCGGATCCAGAACATGGCCTCGACAGTATATAACCCCTCGGCCAATTGTCTGGCCGAAGCATTCAATAAAACCATAATCAAGCTCCTCAAAAAGTTCGTGTCTACAAACAAACACGACTAGAATGAAAAGCTTGGTGAGTGCCTATGGGCGTATCGGACGACAATTCGGACGGCTACAGGAAATACACCATTCTCCTTGGTCTACGAGAGCGAGATAGTCCTCCCATTGGAAACTCAGATCCCCTCACTTCGAGTGGCCCTCACCTATCGGTTAACGGCAGACGATAACTACCGCCGACGGCTACATAAGTTAGAAGCATTAGATGAGAAGCGTTTCCAAGCTCAACAAAGCATAGAGCTCTACCAAGCGCGCATCTCTCGAGCCTTCAACAAAAAAGTCAAGCAGAGGATATTCAAAGTGGGCGATCTTGTCTTGGCCATTCGCAGACCAATGGTCATGACTCACAAGACCCCCGATAAATTCTAGCCTAAGTGGGAGAGTCCGTTCGTCATCGAGACCGTATTCTCCAACGGCACGTACTGTCTCATAAAACAAAATAGAGACTTGCTTATGATGTCCATCAACGACAAGTTCCTCAAGAAATACTATGTCTAAATGACACCTTCCAACTATCTCTCGAATTGTGAGTTATATACCTGCAGGTATCGCTGAACTGACACTCCGACTTTAAATCTTCTAGATTGTTGAGTTACGTACCTTCAGGTACCACTGAACTTACTCTCTGATTACTCTGGATGAATTCTTTTGGTCATATCTATGTACCCCCTGGTCATAGCTTTTCTACCGCCAAGAATTCGCCTCAAAATCTATTGCCCGCACCACCGGGGCACAAATGGGTAATAGGTCCATATAACTTATCCTAATCTATTATTCGCACTGTCAGTACACGAAAAGGGTAATAGGTCCACAAAATTCCCTAATAGAAAAAAGCAACCATGTCCATATTACCTCTGAGTTATTTTCCCGTCCGTCACAAACAAATCACCCAATGCATAGAACTTTCACGTTGATAGCACCTCTGAGTTGTTCTGTGTATCCCTATCATGTCTACCCCTAACATGTCCTAATTACCTCTATGTAGGAAGACTTTGTTCTGACCCGTATTTACCACATCCTTATTACCTCTGAGTAAATATGTTGGTTTCCTCTGCACTTATTATCAGTACTCGCATCGCCAGTACACAAAAATGATGATAAGTCCACAAAAAAATTATCCTAATCTATTACTCACACCATCGGTGTACCAAAGAGTAGTAGGTCCACAAAATATAATTTAAATCTATTTTCTCGTATTTCTAGTTCACAAAAGGGCAATAGGTCCACAAAAAATCTCCAGTAGGGATGTCCTTTAAAAATGCTGTATTAGGCCCTCTAGTACATGCACCACAAAATACCACAAATAGAATGGAGTGAGCATACTCTGGTCATTCAAGATCAGTTACATTCATAGGACTACATCGACAGTGAAGAAAGGAAAATATGGCAATACATAGTTAGGTTTGACAGCGCTTCGTCTTCAAGCAGTTTCGTGGCCCTCGAAGGAAGTCATGTTTTACTGCTGAAAAGAAAACAAGGTTGTTGAATCTCAAAGGAGCTGCTAGGAGGAGGGTAAATATAGCATGTTATCCTCTCCTCCATATTGCGGATACCTTAGCCCCGCTCCCCCAAGGGATTATACCTTCAAAACATGGTCCCTGATGGTGGTTTTGCCTACTTGGAGAGCATTGAAGGCGCGACGTTCATAACGACACCTGATCACCGTCCAACTCTCCGAGGTATAAAAGCTCTTCCTACCATCTAGGGAAAAATCTTCCGAAGCATGAAGAATCCTGAGTTGTTTGATATGTATGCCAAAAAGGCGTGGGAAAAACTCTTCCAAAGTATGAGAAGTTTTAAGCTCTCTGATGTAGGCGCCAGAATGTTGTACTTTCACTCCATTACCGACACCGATCCTGAAGAGGCTTGCTAGCCAGACCCTTACAAAAAATATGAGAAGGAGTGGGATTCAGCACCGAGAAAACAAAGAACTCTGTTATGCGGCCTAGCCAGTTAGACGGCCCAGCCAAAACAGAACTCATAAAGTCCACAGTTATGAGACCGGCATCATGAAGCACTCACGCAGCATTTATACGGCTCAGTCATTATCATGCGGCTCAGTCATGAAAAACTCATGCGACCCAATCAGTCACAGGGCGATCATACGACCCAATCTTACAGTATTCATGCGACCCAATCATAAAGTGCTCATGCGGCACCTATACGGCTCGGTCATGAAAAGTTCATACAGATTCATCTTGAGGCACTCAGCCAGTTCAAGATCGAATAGGCAGTGGTTATGCGACTCAGTCTGTGCACACCTATCGTATAGAACACATGTGGTCCAGACGAGATATGGCATACATTGATCAAGTTTATAGCAGAAGCAGTATGTGACAGTCCCGCGCACGAAATTTCAGTCATCATCTGCTCACCATACTTACCCTTGGGAGAAGGTTGCACATCAGAATTAATGGAAGGAGTGTCTACCGCCCTCGGCGGGGAAGCAAGTCTCTCCCCTTTGGTCGCCGCACCAATCGACTTAGAATCTTTTGGAGCCATAGCAGAAAGTATAAGAAAGATAAGGTGAAAGAGGAAAGACTCTCTCTGAATGACTACTATTTATAAAGTTACTGAAGAGAGACTCTTCGATGCTCGAGATCATTAAAGATAGAGACGACGTTTGGGGACTTTATCCCAAGTAACCGTCGAGCGTCTCTTCGATTTTCGAGTTTATTAAAGATAGAGTCGACATTTGGGAACTTTATCCCCAGTAACCGTCGGCTTTATCTCAAAAATAGATCCACAATCGAGTCAGAAGAATTAAATGCAGCAGCGACAGCTAGCAGACTCTCTGCGGCTCAAGGCATCCATGCGACTCAAGGTTCGTTCTGTGATACAGAATCCCCCTGTGGCTCAGTATTTCTCTGTGACTCAAGTTCGAAAACCACTTCCTGCAACTTGAGGACTCCCTACGGCTTGGCATATTTTTCATGCTTCTTATTCAAAGTATTCTAAATTTATAATTTGGAAACTTTAAAGGGGGTCTTGTAGAAATATAAAAAATATGGAGTTTATGCGGATTACAAATTGTCGCATAGGTACTTCGGGCCAAACAGGTCCGCATGAAGGAAAGTCGTATAACATATACGGCCCATCGACAAACAACTGTAAAAGGAAGACATGTGGCCAAGAGGAGCAGTTGGACTGATAAAGCTGACAAGTCCTGGCAAAACATAAGAGTTTTGACACTTCGACAAGAAAGATAAGACGTGGGACGTCGCCCAAAAGCAGGGTTCGTACGCCTCCATGCGGCCAGAAGAGTGTCATCTAGGCCGCAAGACACTTATACGGCCCAGATTACCAAAATATCCAAAACTTTAAGCAGCTGGGAGTAATTATGATCCAGGCTGCATGTATGAGTCTCATGCGACCCCGTATGATCGAAGACTGAGAATGTTATATGCAATGGAACACGTGGCAATCTGACCAATTCTTTAACTACCCAGATTTGCTGCAACAAAATCCCAACAAACCGACAGATAGCAGCCCAAGAGCGGGTCTTCGCGCGCTAATCGGCAATGTGGCCGCAAACCGTCTATGCGGCTCAAAATCCATCCTATTATAAATAGCAGGGTGCCACACCCCTGCAAAAGACTGGCAACCTTTGTAAGATCCCTCATTTTTTGATCTTATTTATTTATTTATTTTATATAGACATTTTAATTTATTAAAGTCAATAATGACTATGTTAGTAGTTTGTTGTAACTTTGATTTTGGAAGCACAATAAATATTGTTTTCTCAAATCCAGTTCCATATTTGAATTCTAGACTCGTCCACCTTGAGTTTGATATATCATGTCGCAACCAATTTTTCTTTTCAACATTTCTTTGACTTTGTGCAATTTTGGGCCAATTTGAGCCATTGACGTAATTTTAAGCCAACTTCCAATTTACTTTTGGGACTTGACATAGATCAAAACCGTATGACCCAATATATGGTTTTGACCCATGTTGAGTCTATAATTTATATGCCTAGGGTGCACCATCCAATCGAGTTTCCATGTGCTACTTATTTGCAAATGGCACATGAGACTCATTAAATTAATTTTTCGGGTCCAATTTGACTAGTAATGCTACTCGGACCCTAACCTAGTCAACCCTACTAGTTAGAGCCTAATTAGGAGTACCAAAACCAAGTATATATATATTTAAGAGAATTTTAGAGGTTTAATTGCTGCCATATGCAATATTCCCTTATATATTTAGCTTGGTCAAGTATCTAACCAAAATAGGAAACCTATTAATAATAGTATGATTTGGAGAACCAAATCCTATCCAAATTAGATCAAACCAAAGCCCAAGCACTATATATATATATATATATATATATATATATATATATATATATATATATATATATATATATATATATATATATATATATATATATATATATATACCTATCAAACCCTAACCATCCCCCTCTCTCATAACCACCCACTACTCCACAAATCCCCCCAAACCTAGCAGCCACCACTCTAAACCCGAAACCCTAGCCGACCCCCCATTCTTCACAAAATATAATTTCTCTTCAATTTTCTGCGCCAACCACCACCACTTGGACATCTCTCTCAATATCCTCTTCCACCCTAGCAACTATAGGAGCAACCTTGAGGCCGTTAGAGAGGTGCACGATGCGCTACTTGGGCAAAAACTCCGTCGAATCAAAGTCTGAAACGTCACAGCAGGTTAGTCGAATTGTAGATGATGTTTCACCCACTTTTTCTCATCTTTTTCTCTTCAAACATAATCTGAGAGTTACCTTTGTGTGTCTAGTCCAACCTTTTATCGTCGGATCCCCTAGTTCCAAGCGGTTTCCCCGTGACATTGATTCTACGACAGGGTATCCAGAACTGTCAAAGTCTGTTGCGGACCACTTTTCACCTATCTAAGGTCATTTTATAACCTTTTAATATTTTTATTCAGAATCTAGACGTCGATACATTTCCTACGCATATCTGAAAGTTAGGTTTCGCATCCGTTTGCTATTTTTAAAAATTTATGACATTTGTCATGTCACCGAACTCCGAAAAATTCTGTTTTTCTTGTGTCCAAAAGTGTCAAAACTCCATGAATCCATATTAAACTTTATGTTGTGCAAGGTTTAACATTATAAATACTATTTTAACTAATTTTTGTAATTATTTTAGAATTTATTATTTTTATTTTATTATTGTTTCGGAACTAAATTAATGGGTCGATTTGAGAAAGTCATATGTGGTATTGACATAAGACCTCTTGTGAAAGGGTTTTCCTATTGAAAATAGCATTATAGCAAAATATAAATATTTATAGATAAATTTTAGAATTTAAATATATTATTTTGTTATAATTGTAAAGTATTTACGAGAGGTTGTTACCTATATGTACTTATATAATAGATGCAGTGTCGTAACAACGTTATGGCAACTAGGAGGCGTAGATACTCATATAATTTATATATGGTATGTTGATATAAAATATTAAATATAGTGTATTATTATAGGTGAGCTTGGGAGGATCGACAAGGATACCGGAGTTGTACAGGCCTACCCGCAGACATCAGTTACAGGCAAGCGTGCCTTGCCATCGTTACAGATCATTCTTTTCTGTCTTTTTTTATTAGCATTGCATGACGTAGGACGTTGATACTTAGTGTCTGTTTATAGATGGGTATCGGTGTCATGATAGTGACATCGAGTATTGACATTAGGTATTACGTTCATACTGATGTGTCCATTGACACAATTGACCATAGGACACCGACACATTCATGATACGAGGTTTACATGAATATTCGTGGTATTGACCTCGTGTTTGCATTCTAGATTTCTTTATCAGTATTGCTTTTACTTTCGAGATGACTGTACATACTTGACATTGCTAGATTCTAGGCATGGGGATTGGGGAGAACTTGACTACAATATCAGACCTATTATCGTGTGGCCCGTTGTTTAGTGACCTTTATCTCTGTAGCAGAGTAAGGGATTATCACTGTCGAGAATTGATTGTCCTTGGTGCCACGGCACAGGTACTGGGGACAATACCCTGCTGAGGTGCTAGTGAGCCTTAGTGGAAGGGGTCTGGTATTCTAGAAAAGTATCTCACTTGCATAGCACATAGACGGATACAGTAGATTGCCTTAGTTCATATTTTTATTTCTGTACCTTGGCATGTATATTATGCACCTTGCTAGTCCTCTGAGGACCTGGCTGTTTCCCAGGCTTAGACGAAGCTGAAGTCTACCCAGAGGTTTACGGTTTGGGAGCTGCGACCAGAGGCATACCGGCACAGGAGGACGAGATAGTGCCAAAGGATTTTTCATGATCATGTTATAATCATATTTAGTCTTGCTAGATTATTTTCTTTTTTTTTCCTCAGACTTGTAGTTGATTTGTACTTTCTTTATATTTCTGTGGTTTCGGGATGTTTTACCCGCACAGACTTCATTACTTTTATTGTTGGATATTTGAGAGATTTCTTTATTTATTCTTGATCTCTTTGTGGACTCTGTGGATTTAATTAGATGTATATACCTGTGGACTGTGTTATATTTCTTAGTGTTATCATGATTTACAGTTTAAGTATTTCGCTAATGGGCTTGTTGTGTAGCTTGGCCTATTGGTGAAGTGCTGCTGGCATGTATTCGTATACCTGGTACCACGTATTTTGGGACTGGGGCGTTACATATTTTTGTGGTGGCCCATGAAGGTCTACGTTAATCACTTCGATTACGTTACTGTACCGATGTGAGCCTACAATTAGCGTAGGAAAGACCCATAGGATCACATCTACATGCTTGATACCTTCCTTGACTTCGTTTTGAACTATCACTTGACTGCTTGATTTGCATCCAGTTTGATTATGTTCTATCGTAATCCTTATTTATTCATGCTAGCAAGACAAATCTTCATAATGGATGTATCCACTACAACAAATATGGCCTACAATAGCATGCGCAGAACGCTATAGAAAGCCTTCTATAGCATATTCTGTCTGCTATAATCGCCCACGCTATAGTATGTCCAGATATGTGAACGCTATAACATTATAGCGTTCATGAATGCTATAGAAGGTTTATAGCATTCGTATATGCTGTTGATGGTTTATAGCGTTTATGAATGCTGTAAATACTTTATAGCATTCTAGAACGCTGTAGGTAGTTTATAGCGGTCGTGAGTGCTGTAGATTACTTATAGCGTTTATGAATGCTGTCGATTATTTATAGCGTTTGTGAATGCTGTGGATGATTTATAGCGTTTGATGAATTGATTGTCATGAACGCTATAGATGGTTTGATTTATTATAGCGTTCATCGTATGCTATCGTGGTAGCAGCAATTTAGACGTTTTGAGTGCTATAAACCTGCTACAGAATTTCATATTATTTTATATCTGCTACAGAATTTCATATTTCACAACCTGTTTTGTATCACATATAAATAACAATAATCGCAAACAATTTCAATCGTAACTTGCATATCGATCAATCAAGATATAGGAAAGATTTGCCAAAATATGAAATATTTCATTAGAACATTGAAGATGTACAAAAAGTAGTAAGCATTAAAACATTCAAGATGTAGAAAAAGTAGTTGTACGTCAAAATAAACCATTCCATTTACAAAGTATCTGTAGTCCAAAATAAACCATTCTATTTACAAATATCTGTAGGCCAAAAAATAGCTCGATCGCCTCTTTCCTTCTAGCAGCTATCCACAACCATCAAAAACATATACGCCAACCTACACAAAATTGAGAAGAAAACACATTATGATATAAAAACAAATACTAAAATTGCCAAGTGCCTTGTACAGTCATGAAACTTGTGATTGTAAATGAACTAAAAAAAATCAGACAAGACATCTAAACCAGGCATCTGGCAGCAAGGGTTCAGACTTCAGAGTTAAGGTAAGAACTAAGGTATTGACCTATATCCTACCACATTATGATTTACTCCACATGATGATCAGCAAATTAAAAATATGGATGAATATATAAATCGCAACCACAGTAGGCAATGATTATAATGACCGCTGTTTAATTACCTATACCCTACCAGACTATGGTTCACTCCACAAGATGATCAACAAAATATATGGATGAATATACAAATTGTGGCGTAACAGGAGAATGACTATTATGACCCTTCAATTAGCATGTAATAGCCATAAACTACAATATAAGTTATTACAATTAACTGAAATCCTATTCATAAATAATATCAAGAAAAACAACACAATTAGCCAGTAGAATCATTTTGAAAGATGCACATGAAACTGAGATCCGGAAAGGAATATTTAAATACCACGCCATAGATGTAGACACATCTATATAATAGAATGAATGCAAGTGGAAAGGTGCTTCTAGTGTATCATATGGCCACAATTAATGCTAGTCTAGCTCTAGAACAATGAAGTCCAATATATGTTTGGTTCAGAATGTTAGGAAACAATGAAGTCCAATATCTGTTTGGTTCAGAATGCTAGTGTATCATATGGCCACAATTAATGCTAGTCTAGCTATTTTTTAGAAACACCTCTGGATTAACTCAATAAGGAAACCACCCCTATGATAGAAAAAAAAAATTTCTTGTGAATGATAGAAATACATATACAGTTCTAGAAGTTTTTTTTTAAAATGACCCTTCACTAATTCTTAGTTTCACTGGACAATACTAAAGTTTGACTTCCACAAGGAAGGACAGTTCTAATAGATCTTTCTTTATGGTTTTTCATAAAAAGATAATTCTTCACTATTGGACCGTTTATTGTTAATTCATAAAAAGATAATTCTAATAGATCTTTCTTTAACACATGGACCGTTTATTCTTTTTTCCTCCCGTTTTACCTTGCGTTTCTTAGTGTCATTTATTCAATCTAGATATCTTCTTTTAATGTAGTGTTCACGGGGCGACTCAGGAGGAGGAGGTTCACGTAGTGAGTATCTTGGCCGAGGTCCGCCTCCTTTGGTGTTTCTTAACCAAGAGTACTTGGTTAAGAACCTTTTAACGAGAAGCATCATTAACCAAATAAATAAAAAGGAGATAGAAAATAGTAGTTAACTAAACATGTTTTGAATAAGTTAAACATCCTTGACCCTTTCCTTTTTTTCCTGAAATTTCAAGATCAGCTCACATATAACTTGACCAGATAATGAGATGATTTTTAGGTAACTCATCGAGAGAAAGACTTTCAGAAGAAAAAAAACGAATGAATAAAGAAAGACATGTAAATTATGAATATTAAAACAAATCATATAAATTGACCAGATAAAGCAGATGATTAGTCAGTAACTCAGCATGTTTTGATTAAATTAAGCATCATTGACCTTGAGCCAGCTATAAAAGTGAATCCAGGAGTACTTGATTGAGAACTGTTTAATGAGAAGTATCATTAACCAAAAAAACAGAGAGTTAACTGAGCATGTTTTCATTAAGTTAAACATCCTTGACCCGGTTACTTCTTTTGATATCTCAAGTTCAGCTCAAATATAAATTGACCAGATAATGCATATTATTTTTCAGTAGCTCATTTGGTGATAGCTTTTCAGAAAGAAATGAATGAACAAAAACAAATCACGTAAAATCAGAATATTAAAACAAATCAAATAGATTGATCAGATAATGCAGATGATTTGTTGGTAACTTTGGAAAAGATGAATAAAAAATAATCATGTAAAATCAGAACATTAAAACAAATCATTACCCAGATAATGCAAGCTGATTTGCCGATAGCGCATCGAAAGAAAGCTCTTTAGAAAAAATGAATGAACAAAAACAAATCATGTAAAATTGGAATATTAAAAAGATCGGTTATCACTTGCAATTGTTATCAAATTGATGCAAAATGAGTTGAGGCCACAAAGCACGACAAGTACAAAGTTATTATTTAACAGAAAACATGAGGGCTGACCAAAGTGCTTAGAATACCTGTAACTTCGACTTCGGCTGTAACTTCGACCACGTCCCCTACCGCCACGAGGGGATGGAGACCGCGAATAATTCCGCCCACGCCTACTACATAAGCAATCATAAGACTAACTATGTTAGACATTACACCTAAGCCTGTAACGTTTACAAATAACAAGCTTTGAAGAAGTAGTAATTAAGAAAAATGGCACACCTGAGACTCTTTGGACTATTCTGGCAGTGTCTTTCTATATGACCTCTCTCTCCACAGTGATAACACTTGTTTTTCCAGTCCCCGTCTTTGCAGTCTCAAGCCCAATGACCATCAATCCCACAATTGAAGCAACGGCCAGATCCAGGAGGCGGACCTTGGCCAAGATACTCACTACGTGAACCTCCTCCTCCTGAGCCGCCCTGTGAACTCTACATTAAAAGAAGATATCTAGATTGAATAAATGACACTAAGAAACGCAAGGTAAAACGGGAGGAAAAAAGAATAAATGGTCCGTGTGTTAAAGTAACTATAGCAAGTTATGGTCAATCTTATAAGAACTTAGAACACATGTATTTACTTTGGCAAATTCCACAATGATGCGACTTCCATCAAATTCTCTCCCATTTAAGCTATATCTGGCATCATCTGCATCTATAGGATCACTAAAGTCCTACAGAATTGAGAGCAAGTGCAAGAAAAAAGGGGAAGAAAGTCATACTTGAAAAACTTGTGAGAAAAATAATATCAACTCCAAACAATTATTTTACCAAAAGATATCAAGATGCCAGGATTAAAAAAGTAGTAGATAGATAAAAATGTGTGCACGTACCACAAATGCAAAGTCATGCTTCAGATCCACATCTCGTACTCTACGCAAATGGTTGCCAGAAACAGTAAGGCCATCATGACTAAGTACCGAAGGGTGTGATATTTCGCCTCTCAGAAGACAAACTAAATACCAGTTTGTGATTGCTGCCATTTCCATAAAAAGTAATAACATAATAGAAAGAATCACCAAAGTCTCCTATAAACTTTGCAAGAATAGCCACCAATTTCCACCATAGGCAGCCTCTCACCATAGACCTCCCGGTTGGGCAAAACCCACCAACCTTCAACAAGATTGTTCAAGTTATTAAAACACAGACACCCTGGGTTTAGCCTTCCCACAAAATTAAATAAAAAATATTGGATATCCAAACACAATAGACTGGCTTGGCAAGGGCCTATATCCACTGACATCTAGATATCTATCCCACCACCCACAGTTTTAAATATTGTATTGAAAGTACTTGAGAAACCACGGGATATCGACCAGCTAACAAATGTATCAAACTGGCTATTGACCAATAACTTTAGTGAATACATTCAAGATTCTAAGGTGTGCCTTGGATTAAATACAGTAAACCCAAGGATTTTTTTCTATATTATTATAGGTGGAAGAGAATCAGGATTCTGTAAATAATTCATGAAGATAAGGCAGACAGAATAAAAATAACTACAACAATAAATAACTTTGGTTTAAAATATAACTGAAGAAAGTTTAGACTGAAATAACGTAGCTTCAGGAAGGATTAAGGAGTTAGGAGGCTTCACACTCGACATCCTATCATATGGCTTCAGGAGTGGATTAAGGGGTTAGGGGGCTTAGCGCTCGACATCCTATCATATGCATGCTCTATTATAATGAACAAACAATGTCCTATGTAACCATGTTATCACATCTGGTTAGAGAACAAAGTGGAAATCATCAGTTTTAAGTTTCAAATGGCACATACCTTCCATATCTGCTGAAAAGGTCCTCAAGGTCACGTGACCGAGTACGGGACGACAAACGACCAACATACAATCTTGTGTTCCCATAGCGATCATCGTATCGAGGCATCTTTGTACTGTAGAGATCGGAAGGATCAAGGGTCATTTATAGCATACCAGGATAAGTGAAGACGAGAACATTACAAGCTCATTGTACACATCGGTAAGCAGCTCTCTAGTCCATAAATATAAAAGCAAAATAGCCAAAACACGAATAAGATAAATAAACGCACATTAAGCAAATCCATCATAATTTTCATCAGAAGCTATTTTTTAGAAACACCTCTAGATTAACTCAATAAATGACACTGAAGACAGAGTATGTTCCTGACTTATTCCTTTATACACCTTTGCTCCACCAACAATTGGAAGACAGAGAGTACTGGCCTTCAGTGCTTCAATTGTTCCTGACAGCAAATTTTGATTCTATGTCCATAATACTGTTCCAGAAACATCATCTGCATTGATTAATCCTAGAAAGTTCAGATTGAAACACTCAAAACTATGTTGGCGTATGAACAATATCTACATTATATATTTCTGATAAAAGGACATCATGAAGTTGCGATAAAAAGAAATTTAATTGTTACGATAAAAAGAAATACAACAACACTATACACATTTTCTTTTCAAGTATGTTCTTCCTTTAAAATCAAGATAGCCACTTCGTTGGACATATCCATCATAGACAATATAAGTTAATGTACAAAAACATTTAAGGTACAAGGATAAGTTTCTTCTATTGTGGAAAATATAGTAAATGCATTCGGAATGAAACGAATATTTGAAGCTTCACTCCAAATAAGAAAATATTGACAAAGAATCATTGGTAGATTGTCCACCTTACGTAAAGCATTCAGGATAGCCACTTGTTGTTCGTTGTATTCTAAGCATTGGTAGATTGTCCACCTTACGTAAAGCATTTACAACTGCTTTGATCCATATACAGAAAATATTGACAAAGAATCATTTAAACAACTGTTATAACCTATGGAGCAAGACTTGATATTTGCAAAATATTCAATCGAGCCTTCTCCGTCCTTATAGAGCGCGGTAGGTGTTTGATGAAATGCTTATAAGAGAAGGAATTATATTTGAAGACATGGTAAATGAGGCCGTTGAACCACAATATGAGGCTTCCGTTCCTTACAAGGTTTGCACTTGCAAACAGAGTGGTTTTGAATCCAACGGGGAAAACAACCTCATATGTGATGAATGTGAGGCAGTGTGCCATCTGACTTGTGCGGAGCCTGATGTCCAAGAAATTCAAAATCAGAGTTGGTACTGTGCTTCGTGTACCAAAGACCAGAGACTTTCTCCAAATGCTATGTTAAGCAATGTCCTAGATAGCGTGCATGATAGCTGTGTTGCATGTAGGTTGAAGAACAAAATTATAGCTGTGTTCTTCAACCTACATATTGTCAAGCATATTGTCATGAAAAAAATTAGTAGACCATAAATGAATAATTTCCCCAAATCATAAACCCTAACCGAAAGAAAGGAGTCGAAGAAGAAACCATTATCGTAGGAACTCGTCGTTGTCAGAGTAGGAGCAAAATAAGATTAAGGCCAGTCTCCTCTTCTGTTTCTTCTTCTTGGCTTTCTCCTTCTTCGAACCTGGGGACATGGCGATTCTTGAGATTTTAGGGTTAGGGTTTGGATCGGAAAAGAGAGAGGGGGAGAGAGAGAGTGAAAGAATGGTGGTGGGAGTAGTGACGTCGCCCGCTCCTCCGCCCCTTGTCCTCGAGTCTAACCCGTTGGGACCATCCTTCCCTTCCTCCATCTTGTAAAGCTACGGAAGGGCGCAGCGCGGGAGAAGGTGCAAATGAGGAAGGAAAGAATGATGGTGGATTGGGAAAAGGGAAAAGAGAGGAAAATTTAAGAAGAAAGTTTTGAGGGGAGAAATTTTAGAAATAGAAATTTTGGTGTAGTGGGGGAGATGCTTGAAATTGGAAATAAAAATTTTTAGGAGGGAGTTTTTGATATGCCGCTGAAAAATCGAGAGGAAAATGAAAAAATGATCGGCTGAGCCTTTGACGGAAGTCCATTTTTATACAAACATATGATATAAAAAATGTTATAGATTCTACAGCGTTCAGTAAACGCTATAGATAGATATTTTTATAGCACTGCAGAAATAACGCTATTGTTGATAACATTCTATAGCGGGGACACTTGAATGCTATAGAAAAACTGCTATTGTAGGCCCTATTTCTTGTAGTGATCTTCCCTTACTATCACATTAGAAAAGCAGGAGCACAGTCATTAGAAGTCATAAGTGCAGGTGGAGTCTTTACGAATTGTGCGATGTCATGGTGATATCTATACTATTAGCCCGCAATAGCTTGAGGAATAGGACTTGAGGATACATCCACAAACAAGATTATAGACTTCTCTCTGATTCTTCAGCATGAATGTTTCCATGTTATCTTCTTTTTCAACATGATTGCTTTTGTGTTCTTTTCTACTCATTTGACTAAACCCTTCCATGTTGACTTCTTGAGTAATTCTTCCATTTTTTTTGTGCTAAGTTGTTGGAAAGTGTATTATGGATTGGTCTAAGGAAAAGTTTGAGAAATTATATTTATCCTTGTATTACGGAATCAAAGTTTTTGCAGCCAGAGAAATACTGGCGAGGCAAGACTTAAGATAACGGCATCATGGCTACATATGTTTCTCAAATTTTACTTGAACCATATCCTATGCATGTTGACATTTTTCCTGCATTTTTGTAAAAAATTTAATTCAAAAGTATTTCTGGATTTGGCCAAGATAAGCTCAAGAACCTGTATTACCTGGCATGGTAGATGTGTATTACAGCCATCCGTCATATTATGGAACTAGAAAGTTATTTGCAGCCAGATACAAACTAGCGTGGCAGTAACTTTATGTGACATAATCACGGAGATATATGGTTCTCGAGTCTTACCTAGACTACGTCCTACGCATCTTGTTTGGCTTCACATCGTTCTTGGAAATAATTCGACAAACCTTCCTGCTTTGCTTGACCCTATTGTTGTTTGAAATTGGTATATAGGTTTTTTTTTACCCAGCTTTAGGTTCTCATTACCTTCTACTTATTAAATGACTAAAATAGTTAAAACCTTATAGTTATATTATAGAATATAATTAAGCTAGATATTGGTGTGATTGTGATGTTGGATAGCTAGAAACGAGTAAGTTTCTTATAGATGGATCCTAGTGAGATTATGAGTCGAGTATGAATGCCTGGATATCGGATGCATAGAGCCCATTAGGAGGAATTGCTAGGAGTGATCTGACGAGTATCATTGAATAGGTTATAATACTATACCTATGATAGAATGAGTTGCATTGGAAGTATTGAGGAAGGAGAAGTAATAGCCCATGCTTAGTAAGTGTGAATTCTGCTTTGATGGGGTTCCATTCCTTGGACACTTTATCTTGGAAGAATGACTTTCAATGGATCCGAAGAAGATAGCTATCGTAGAGTCTTGGCCGACACCAACATCAGTTACAGAAGTTAGGAGTTTTCTTGGACTTGCCGGGCATTATCGCAGGTTCATATAAAATTTTTCATGGACTGCAGAGCCCATGACGCGGTTAACGCACAAGGATTAATAGTTTCAATGGACTGAAGATTGTCAGAAGGCTTTTGAAGAGTTGAAGAAGAGGTTGACCTAAACACCTATTTTGACGCTTCCTTCTGGATCGAGAGGGTTCGTGGTTTATTGTGATGCGTCGGGTAGTGGACTTGGATGTGTTTTGATGCAACATGAAAGGTCATAGCCAATACATCGAGGCAACTAAGGGCACATGAGAAGAATAACCCTACTTATGATTTGGAGTTAGTAGTTGTGATCTTTGCAGTGAAGATGTGGAGTCAATATTTGTACGGAGAGCGTGTTGAGATATTTACAGATCATAAGAGCTTGAAGTATGTCTTCACGCAAAATGAGTTAAATATGAGACATAGGCGGTTGTTGGAGATTATGACAGACTATGCCATAGATTTACAGTACCATCTTGGTAAGGCGAACGTAGTGGCAGATGCTTTGAGTAGGAAGCCTACTGCATATTTCTTGACAGCTCAGCCACAATTATTAGAGGATCTTCAGGAGCTTGGAATATAAGTCATTATGCTGGGACAACAATGAGTACTTGCCAATCTTGAAGTATATTCGTCACTTGTGGATAGGATCAAGGCAGCATTACCTACAGATGCAAGATTTTAAAGACTTCGCGAGAGGACAGAGGTGAGAGCGACAGATACCTAGACCAGAGCTTGTGACGCAGACAGTCGAAAAAATGAAGCGAATTCAGAGTCATCTTCAGGCTGCTCAAGACCGGTAGAAGCATTGGGCCGATACACATTGTCGACTACTGGAATTCAAGGAGAGAGAGCATGTATTTATGAGGATCTTACCGATGCGGGGAATTGTTAGATTCAGGAGTAGAGGAAAGTTGACTCCAAGGTATATAGGACCGTTCGATATCATTCGACGTGTAGGAGAGGTGGCATACCGTCTTATATTACGCCCGTCACTAGAGGGAGTGCATGATGTATTCCATGTCTCACAGCTGAGGAGGTATGTGACTGATCCCAGTAATGTGGTCGATCACTCTGAGATCATGGTGGGACCCAGTTTTTCATACGAGGAGCAGCCGGTAGGTATCTTGGATACAAGTGTGAAGACGCTCAAAGGGCAGACGATTAGACTGGTTCGTATTACATGGAGGCACCATTCTTCGGAAGAATCAACTTGGGAGCGTGAAGATTCTATGCTTGAGCGTTATCCCCACTTATTCGTAGATGCGGTAAGTCTTAGCTTAATTATTCTTATGACAAGTTTTCTTTTTATAATTGTGTTATTTTTAATTTCGAGGACAAAATTTTCTAAGGTGGGTAGGTTGTAAGCCCCCTCATTTTTTGATCTTATTTATTTATTTATTTTATATAGACATTTTAATTTATTAAAGTCAATAATGACTATGTTAGTAGTTTGTTGTAACTTTGATTTTGGAAGAACAACAAATATTGTTTTCTCAAATCCAGTTCCATATTTGAATTCTAGACTCGTCCACCTTGAGTTTGATATATCATGTCCCATCCAATTTTGCTTTTCAACATTCCTTTGACTTTGCGCAATTTCGGGCCAACTTAGGCCAATTTGAGCCATTGACGTAATTTTAAGCCAACTTCCAATTTCCTTTTGGGACTTGACATAGATCGAAACCGTATGACCCAATATATGGTTTTGACCCATGTTGAGTCTATAATTTATATGCCTAGGGTGCACCATCCAATCGAGTTTCCATGTGCTACTTATCTGCAAATGGCACATGAGACTCATTAAATTAATTTTTCGGGTCCAATTTGACTAGTAATGCTACTCGGACCCTAACCTAGTCAACCCTACTAGTTAGAGCCTAATTAGGAGTACCAAAACCAAGTATATATATATTTAAGAGAATTTTAGAGGTTTAATTGCAGCCATATGCAATATTCCCTTATATATTTAGCTTGGTCAAACATCTAACCAAAATAGGAAACCTATTAATAATAGTATGATTTGGAGAACCAAATCCTATCCAAATTGGATCAAACCAAAATCCATGCACTATATATATATATATATATATACCTATCAAACCCTAACCATCCCCATCTCTCATAACCACCCACTACTCGAAAAATCCCCCCAAACCTAGCGGCCACCACTCCAAACCCAAAACCCTAGCCGACCCTCCTTTCTTCACAAAATATAATTTCTCCTCGATTTTTTGTGCCAACCACCACCACTTGGACGTCTCTCTCAACATCCTCTTCCACCCTAGCAACTATAGGAGCAACCTTGAGGCCGTTAGAGAGGTGCACGATGCGCTACTTGGGCCGAAACTCCGTCGAATCAAAGTCTGAAACGTCACTGCAGGTTAGTCGAATTGTAGACGATGTTTCACCAAATTTTTCTCATCTTTTTCTCCTCAAACCAAATCTGGAAGTTACCTTTGTGTGTCTAGTCCAACCTCTAATCGTCGAATCCCCTTGTTCCAAGCGGTTTGCCCGTGACGTTGATTCTACGACAGGGTATTCAGAACTGACAAATTCTATTGCGGGCCACTTTTCACCTATCTAATGTTAGTTTATAACCTTTTAATATTTTTATTCAGAATATAGACATCGATACCTTTCCGACGGATATCTGAAAGATAGGTTTCGCATCCGTTTGCTATTTTTAAAAATTCATGACATTTGTCATATCACCGAACTCCGAAAACTTTTGTTTTTCTTGTGTCCAAAAGTGTCAAAACTCCATGAATCTATGTTCAACATTATGTTGTTCAAGGTTTAACATTATAAATACTATTTTAACTAATTTTTGTAATTTTTACAGAATTTATTATTTTTATTTTATCATTGTTTCGGAAGTAAATTAATGGGTCGATTTGAGAAAGTCATATGTGGCATTGACATAAGACCTCTTGTGAAAGGGTTTTCCTATTGAAAATAGCATTATAGCAATATATAAATATTTATAGATAAATTTCAGAATTTAAATATATTATTTTGTTATAATTGTAAAGTATTTACGAGAGGTTGTTACCTATATGTACTTATATAATAGATGCAGTGTCGTAACAACGTTATGGCAACTAGGAGGAGTAGATACTCATATAATTTATATATGGTATGTTGATATAAAATATTAAATATAATGCATTATTATAGGTGAGCTTGGGAGGATCGACAAGGACACCGGAGTTGTACAGGCCTACCCGCAGACATCAGTTACAGGCAAGCGTGTCTTGCCATCGTTACAGATCTTTCTTTTCTGTCTTTTTTTTATTAGCATTGCATGACGTAGGACATTGATACTTAGTGTCCGTTTATAGACGAGTACCGATGTCATGATAGTTACATCGAGTATTGACATTAGGCATTACGTTCATACTGATGTGTCCATTGACATAATTGACCACAGGACACCGACACATTCATGATGCGAGGTTTACATGACTATTCTTGGTATTGACCTCGTGTTTGTATTCTAGATTTCTTTATCAGTATTGCTTTTACTTTCGAGATGACTGTACAGACTTGACATTGCCAGATTCTAGACATGGGGATTGGAGAAAACTTGACTACAATATTAGACCTATTATCGTGTGGCCCGTTGTTTAGTGACCTTTATCTCTGTAGCAGAGTAAGGGATTATCACTGTCGAAAATTGATTGTCCTTGGTGCCACGACACAGGTACTAGGGATAATACCCTGCTGAGGTGCTAGTGAGCCTTAGTGGAAGGGGTTTGGTATTCTAGAAAAGTATCTCACTTGCATAGCACATAGACGGATACAGTAGATTGTCTTAGATCATATTTTTATTTTTGTACCTTGGCATGTAAATTATGCACCTTGCTAGTCCTCTGAGGACCTGGCTGTTTCCCAGGCTTAGACGAAGCTGAAGATTACCCAGAGGTTTACGGTTCGGGAGCTGAGACCAGAGGCGTACCGGCACAGGAGGATGAGATAGTGCCAGAGGATTTTACATGATCATGTTATAATCATATTTAGTCTTGCTACATTATTTCCTTTTCTTTTCATCAGACTTGTAGTTGATTTGTACTTTCTTTCTATTTTCTATGGTTTCAGAATGTTTTACCCGCACAAACTTCATTACTTTTATTGTTGGATATTTGAGACATTTTCTTATTTATTCTTGATCTCTTTGTGGACTCTGTGGATGTGATTAGATGTATATACCTGCGGACTGTGTTATATTTCTTGGTGTTATCATGATTTACAGCTTAAGTATTTCGCTAATGGGCTTGTTGTATTGCTTGGCCCATTGGTGAAGTGCTGCTGGCATGTATTCGTATACCTGGTCCCACGTATTTTGGGACTGGGGCGTTACAACCTTCAAGAAAAAAGCAATATCTTTTCGAGCTAGGGACTGCATCAGATAGTCCACGGAGTAAGGCAGAGTAGATAGCACTTTTTCGAGCCTCCACCGTCACCCCCCAGAATCAAAACTAAACAATTGTACTTAGATTGTTTCCTAGGCTTTCTTTCTAGGCCCTTCTTTGTACAAGCAAATTTGCAATCAATTCCAGTGTTCTGTAATACCTGTTGTTGATTTTTATGGCAAATACGGACCTTCCCATTTTGTCTCGAATTTGCCTTTGCTTATGTGCGTCATAGACATAGGACGTCTGACCGTAAGAACTAGCTCGCCTTCCTGAAATGTTCACACTTTGACTTTGTGTAACGCTCGTAGTTCGTATTATGCATTTTGGTATACGTGTACATATTTTGACTCATATTGCCTGTTTCATTGCATGGTTTATTTTAGCATTTTATTGCTTGGTTCGGCTTGGTTCGGTTTTTTCTTGCATGTGAACCAACCCTACCTACCCCCACCACTAACCCCATTTATATCACACCTACTTTTCTCTCTCCTTATAACTCATCATCTACACGTCCTTCTTCTTCTTCCTTTCTGGCATAGAGCTCCACCTACCCCCTCTTCCACCGGCAAGTGCATCTTGCTTCATAGAGGAACTCAAGTTTTGTTGTTCCATTTTCTTCCTCATGAGATTCTAAGACATTTTAGTACTTAGCATTTTTAATTTCCATGTTTCATTTCGTGTAGATCTAAGCTTGTTGTATTTTCGAATTTCTTAGGCTTTGATCTATTAAACCTTGTTATTTTCAAGTTTTGATGGTTCCATGTTATAAATTTTTTTTTTGCCCCATTTTGATATATGGAAGTCCGGATTCTGACTTTAGATGAAGAAGTATGGAACTTGGAAGCAATGGCTTCATGGTTCTTCTTCTCGGAACAGTGGAGAAGAAGAACAGTGCTTGACCGTATGACCTTGTCTGACTCAGCCGCATGGCTTTTTTATGCGGTAAGTCCCCTTTTATCTGTATGGCCTTAGCGGCATGGCCTTCACCCGCATGACTCCAGTTAACTCCAGCCGCATGAGCTTGTTCCCCCACTGTCGCATATGCTCGTTCCTCCTTTGGCCGCATGACCCTCATTTGGTCCCTCCATCCGTATGAGCCCCTGCCGTATATGCCCGTTCCTCCTTAGCCGCATGGCTTTGGTCCCCTCCAGCCGCATGAGCCCGTGCCGCATAAGCCTGCTGTCCTTAACTGCATGCGCCCTTTTCCTCCAGCCGCATGAGCCTGTCCCCTTCTTGTCGCATGGCTTCTTCTAGCCGAGCCTCATGGCTTTGCTCGACTTGGCCGCATAAACCCGATCTTCCTTGGCCGCATGAGCCCGATCTTCCTTGGCCGCATGAGCCGATCTCCCTTGGCCGTATGAGCCTGCTCCCCCTTCCGAGCCGCATGAGCCCGTCCTGCTTAGCCGTATGGCTCTTTCCATAGCCGTGCACTCCTTTTACCATGTTGAGTTGTTACATTTATGCTTTTCTCTCATGACTCTCTGTGTAACTTGGGTCCCTAGATAGAATGCTTGTACCATATAAATTCTGCATATGTTCTATGACACGATAGTGACCATCGTGGTGCACTCTTGGTAAGTAACATGATATGATAGTGGCCCATCGTGGCACACTCTTGACAAATAAACCTGACATGATATACCTCGATATGCTGTTGCGACGGCTAGCATGACATGACAAGAATGAATGGCCTGGACACCGTGGGTGATTGCGTTTGTACAAATGAACCAGTATTGTCTTGCACCATGTCTAGGACGAGGACCCCTGAGTACTACGGTCAGGGGTACCTACTGAAATTGACTAAGGCTAATAACTAGAATAATCCAGTAGTCATGAAGAGATTTTTCAGCTACAGGCAATCCCGTTATCTGGGCACACAAGTGGACTTGTAGCCTGCCGACGAGTAGGGCACATTTCCAGCACACTGTTATATGTTGCACCCTTCATGAACGGATATTCGACCTGGATAACCTGGATGGTCTACAGGGCTTGTGGCTGTTGGAATATCTCATTACATCTTGTTAGTAACTAGGCCTGTGATAACCCTAGTTAGTTAAAGTATCACGCCGTACTTATTGCTTGGCCGTGATTGATTAGATGGAGTCTAACCCAGTCTAGTCTGGTCTTGATCCTGTATAAGATTGTAACATGACCTGATTGCTTGTGCTTTACTTTATCAATAAATGGTGGGAAACCAAGTTCCGTTCAGACGAAGGATTACAACTCTGATCCTTGTTTGGTTTAAGGGTTGCAACTCGGTTATCTGAATAGTCCTATGGTTACCTCATCATATATCATCGTAATTTTATGTATTACCAGTCTTTTATTATATAATTATATTTTGTGCTAATTGCTGGTTGTAGTTCTTAAGTGAAGCCTCCTTTGTGGCACTTGCTCTTTCTGGGATCTGACCCAGCTGGTTTTGTATGGCTAGATACCGGAGTAGCTCCAGAGGCTCCACCTACCTTCCAGCCAGATGGTGACCACCAGGCGTAACCAAGGCAACGAGTGGGTTTCCTTTTGTTTTTCCACTTTATTTTATAAATATTCTTTTGAAGCGTTTAGCCGGCGAGCATGTATTAGCTCGTATTACACTTACTTACTGTCTGCCTACGGGCTGTAACATGATTGACAAATCCTAGGGTTGATCATGTATGACTAAAACTCTTGCTAGTCTTCATATTTTGTGCGACTAGCTTCATGATCATCCAAATATGTAATGTATGGGACGCCTTACTATTGTATATTTGGTGCTCTGACATCTTGTAACTGTTATTACTTGCGTGAGATTGAGACAATAGGCTTGTTTATGACCATAAGAGACTGATGCTTGTAGTTAAACCCTCATGTATTTAGACAGTTGTGACTGTATAGAGAGGTGGTTTCCATTTCAATATACGTAGCTGGCTATGTATGCCCCCGCTCTCCAGTATTCTGGCTTGTGGGGCGTTACATGTGTTGGCCTATTGGTCATGGTCAAACCTGATTTTAATACTTGATCAAACTCTGTCTCGATATAAATGCAAGTCAACTCAGATGTTTACCTGCAATATTTTGGACACTGCTCAACAATGGATATTTACTATGTTCAAGACCGAAGTTTTTTTCTGAAGCCGTTTGTCACTCCAAATGTACTTCCTGTTAAGAAATATAATTTTTTATTTTATTTGAGTCTAGGAATACATTATACACCGAGTCGTACTGGCAAATAGGCTATCCGAAAACGTTTTTCAAAACTATCCTATTCTTTTACAAATGACCTACGTTTTTGAAAAATATTCTTTTTACAAAAAGCTTCTGAAGGATTTTTTAGAAAGCCAAAAATTGATTTTCTCAAAAATGAACTGGTAGAACCCCAGCAGAACTCGGCCAGAGTTTGGCCATTTGGAACATTAGTGAACGTTGGATTTTGAACTTGGTCATCCTTCAGTTGCGGTTTGTTACAAAGAATTCTGTCTGAATTCTGCCCGAATTCTATCTTTGGAAAAACTATAAATAGAGAAGTATTTCGATCATTTCAAATCACCAATTCACTTTCAATCTCTTCTCTTTCTAAGCTTACATTCTTCCAAAGAGTTCTTAAAAGCTTTCATTTTCAAATCCCAAGCCAGTTACAATCCTCTAGTCTATTTGCCAGTGTGGTACGGTCTAGAAGTTTCAGAGCGATTGTAATCAGAGGCTTGATAGAAGATTCAACTCTTCACAATTGAAGTTGGTTGAGTTCTTCGTATCAAAGCTCGCGTCTGTAGAAGTTGCAAGGACTTCGTATGAAAACTTGCGGGATTTTTCAATAGTGGATTCAACTTGAAGCTAGAGTTTTTCCGACTAGACTAGTCCTCACAAGAGGAAAACCATTGTAAATCTTGGTGTTTGCGTTTGCCTTCTGATCACTTTTAATTTCTGTCATTTACTTTTATGATTATTATTATATCTGTGATCTAACTGCTAACAAGTTTTTAATTAGCAATATTCCGCTGTCTACTCTATTCACCCCCCTCTAGAGTATTCTGCTTTACGATTTTATTCCTACAATTGGTATCAGAGCGGGTTATACAGGTAAAGTAAGGTAAAATTACAGTTATATTCAATTTTTATATAGATCACAGTATTACACATGGCAACTGTGAAATTCACATGTGAAGGCCAAGCCACAAACAGACCTCCACTGTTTGACGGCACAAACTACACTGATTGGAATATACGTATGAGTTTATTTCTGAAATCTCTTGATTTTGACTTATGATCTGTAGTTATTGATGGCTATAAAAAGCTACCTCGTATTAATGTTGATGGTGTTTTAGTTGAAAAACCCCATGACAAATATACAGGGAAGAAAAGAAAAAGGCCAGTCTTGACGTACGTGCTATTAATGCTTTATTTTGTACTTTAGACAGAACTGAATTCAACAGGGTGTCTACTTGTACAACATCAAACGAAGTATAGAAACTTCTTGAAGTAACCCACGAAGGAACAACACAAGTCAAGGAGTCAAAGATCAGCAGACTTACTCAGGAGTATGAGGCATTCAAAATGAAGCCTAGTGAATCAGTCACTCAGATGTTTACAAGATTCTTGGATATTGTAAATCCTCTGTCTTCACTAGGCAAGGATTACAGTAACCATGAGAAGATTCGCAAACTTCTACGAGCCCTTACAAAGAACTGGATTCCAAAGGCTAATGCAATCATTGAAGGGAACGACCTCGCAGCAATGTCTCTAGAAACACTCATGGGTAAGCTACTCACGAACGAGTTAGAAATTCAAGACTTTGAAGATGCTACACCAAAGGAGAAGTCAGAGAAGACGATTGCTCTCAAGGCTCAGCATAGAAGAACCATCGAAGATGATTCTGACGACAACAACTCCGACTCTGAAGATCAAGCTCTTCTGGTAAGAAAATTCAAGAAGTTCATGAGATTTAAAAGGAGAACAAAAGACAGCAACAACAACAACAACGAGGAAGATCCTATTTGTTACGGATGCAAGAAGAAAGGACACATGAAGAAAGACTGTCCAACAGCATCATCATCAAAGAAAAACAACAAATATGACAAAGGCTACCTGAAGAAATCAACATCAAGAAAGTACGCCAACACAAGCATATGGCATGAAAGTGAAGCCAGCGACTCAGAAGATGAACAATCAGATGACGCTGCAAATGTGTGCTTGATGGCTTGCGATCAGGTAATAACTAATCCTCTATTTGACCCTTATGATGATTTCACCTTTGAGCAACTAGGAGAGGCTTTCAGTGAACTGTTAGATGATTACAGGAAAGTGCATAGCGAATATGAAACCTCTAAGAAGGTACTCAAAGAGTAAAAGGTGAAATAGGAAGACTTACCGACCTACTAGATCATGTTAGAGATAGTGACTCTTCAAATGAGTCTGGTGAGCTTTCTTCTATTAAATTATTGTTACACGAGATTGTTAAGCTATCCGAAGAAAAAGACCAAACTATTATCCAGTTAAAGGAAGACCTATCTAAGGAGAGAAAGAGTCTCCAGTGTGCACAGGTCAGATTATAATCACTCACATCTGACTATACTAGATTATATGACACTTCCAAAAAGTTGGAAATTAGTTCAGGAAAACGGCCTGAAGTTGCTGCTTCCTATCCTAACCCGTGTCAATTACCGAATCATCGGAACACGCCCAACACTGTCAGACTAAACCATACCAAGACTATGCCCAAGAAGACTAATAGACATGCATTCTTCTATACTAGAAAACCAAAACCTACCAATCATGCACCTCACACTACTTTCAACACTCAACATGCTAAATGTCAATATTGTGGCCTCATTGGTCATATATCTTCTGCATGTAGAATCAGAAAGTTAGTAGATTTAAATATTTATGCATGGATACCGAAAAATAACTAGTCAGGAACCTACAAGAAATGGGTACCAAAAGATTCATCTGCAAATTGTTTTGTAGGTGGGACACCCTTCACATGCTGGAGCAAATGGATCTTCGACAGCGGTTGCTCACGGCACATGACCGGTGACGCATCATTATTTACAATACTGTCGAAGAGGAATAAAGAAGGATACGTCTTCTTCGTTAATAATTTGAGAGGGTACATAATCGATATCGGTGACATTGGTAAGGCTCCCTATCCAGTGATTAAAGATGTTTGTCTTGTTACCGAGTTAAAACATAATCTGCTCAGCATAAGCCTTTTAGCTGATCACGGTTATGGTATTAACTTCATAAAAGATAAATGTACTATAATTGATAGTTCAACTGGTAGCACTATATTTGAAGGTATTAGGGAAGACAATATATATGTATTCTATTTGTTGGAAGATGCTAACACAGCAGGTAGATGTTTGATGGCCAAAAGCATTGAGAGTCATCTATGGCATATGAGACTCGGTCATGCAAATATGGATAAAATTTGAAGATTATCTACGAAGAAGTTGGTACGCGGCTTACCGGATATCTCTTTCAAGAAGGATACGGTATGTAGTGAATGTGAAATGAACAAAGCTACCAAATCTGCATTCAAATCCAAGAACGCTGTAAGTACCACTAGACCTTTACAATTGTTGCATATGGACTTATTTGGACCCAGCAGAATTGCTAGTCTAGGTGGTAAGTTATATGTATTTGTCATTATAGATAATTTCTCTAGATATACATGGGTTTATTTTCTTGCACGCAAGAACGATGCATTATCAGAATTTGTCATATTTTGCAAGAAAGTACAGAATGAAAAAGGATTCATGATTACTCGCATTCGTAGTGATCATGGCGACGAATTTGAGAATGCATAATTCAAGCAATTTTGTGACACACACGGTTATTTGTATGAATTCTCTTGCCCTAGGACTCCGCAACAAAATGGAGTTGTGGAACGTAAGAACAGAACTCTATCTGAAATGGCTAGAGTTATGTTAAACCAGTTTAGTTTACCTAGATACTTATGGGCTGAAGCTGTAAATACAGCATGCTATATTCTCAATAGGGTTCTGATTCGACCTATATTGAAGAAGACTCCCTATGAATTATGGTTTGATAGAACACCAAATGTTTCTTATTTCAAAATCTTTGGTTGTAAATGCTTTATTATTAATACTAAAGATAATTTGAGTAAATTTGATGAAAAGGCCGATGAAGGTATATTTTTAGGTTATGCAGCAAAGAGCAAAGGATATAGAGTCTTCAACAAAAGAACCATGATCATTGAAGAATCTATCAACGTCAAGTTTGATGAGCTAAATCAACACTTAGACGATGATGACAATGAAGACATAATCGCACCAAGTACAGCTACTGCAAAACCTTCACACAAAGATGCAGAACCATCACATCAGGCATCAGATGAACCTCCAAGCAAAGAAGCCGGAACTAGCAATCTTGAGACTACACCAAAAGAGCGGAGATTCTTGGCTAGTCATCCAAAGGACTTGGTAATTGGTGAGATTACCAAGGGTGTAAGTGCTCGTTCCTCTAATAAAGATATAGCTTCTTGTGTTGCTTTTGTCTCGCAGTTTGAACCTAAAAATATTGATGAAGCATGTAGTAATAATTTTTGGTTAGATGCTATGCAAGAGGAATTAAACCAATTCGAACGAAATCAAGTTTGGGAACTTGTTCCCAAGCCTATTGATCATCCGGCCATTGGCACCCGATGGGTATTCCGAAATAAACTGAACGGGAATAGTTTAGTGACTCGTAATAAGGCTCGACTCGTAGCTCAAGGATACAATGAGAATGAAGGTCCCGACTACGATGAGACTTATGTCCCAGTTGCGAGATTAGAATCCATTCGCATGTTATGTGCATTTGCATGTTTTCATAATTTTAAGTTATTTCAAATGGATGTCAAAAGCGCATTTTTAAATGGTATTTATAAAAGAAGAGGTTTATGTAACTCAACCACCCGGTTTTACTGATTTCAAATTTTCTAAATATGTTTTCAAGTTGAAGAAAACTTTATACGGTTTGAAACAAGCCCCTCGTACTTGGTACGATCGTCTAAGCACTTTTCTACTTGATAACGATTTTTCAAAGGGAAAGGTTGACACTACTTTGTTTATAAAATCTTTGAATAATAATATTCTTTTGATTCAAGTCTATATAGATGATATTATCTTTGGATCTACTGATGAATCTCTTTTTCAAAAATTTTCAAAGTGTAAGAATGAGTTTGAGATAAGCATAATGGGAGAGCTGAAATTCTTTTTCGGACTGCAAATCAAACAAACCAACATTGGGACGTTCATAAATCAAGCAAAGTACACAAAGGATCTATTAATGAAGTTCGACAAGGAAGTAGTAAAACCACTTAGCACTCCAATGGCGACTTCAACCAAGCTTGATATTGATGAACAAGGCAAACCCGTCGACATACGTAAGTATCGATATATGATCGGTAGCTTACTGTATTTAACTGCTAGTCGACCTGACATAATGTTTAGTGTTTGCTTATGTGCACGCTTTCAAGCTAATCCTAAGGAATCACATTTGTGCGCAGTTAAGCGTATCTTCCGATACCTTAAAGGCACTTCTTCTGTCGGCTTATAGTATCCCAAAACCACGTCGTTTGACCTAACCGGTTATTCCGATGCTGATTTTGCCGGATACAAAGTAGATAAAAAAAGCACTAGCGGCACATGTTATTTCCTAGAAAAATCTCTAGTCTCTTGGTTTAGTAAAAAGCAAAATTCTGTTGCATTATCAACAACCGAGGCTGAGTATATCACCGCAGGACGTTGTTGTGCACAAATTTTGTGGATAAAACAAACCTTACTATGGATTGCATTTTTTACACATACCCATTTTCTGTGACAACACTAGCTCTATTAATTTGACTAAGAATCCAGTATGCCATTCTCGTACTAAACATATCGAGATTCGACATCACTTTCTTAGAGATCATCAACAAAATGGAGATATAGACCTTGTATACATAGACACACAGAATCAATTTAACTGACATACTCACAAAACCTCTAGCGAAAGATCGTTTCAATTATTTACGTCAAGAATTAGGCATTTCAGATGTCAATAATATTAATTAATCTTTTTTAATTAATTAATTTATTCGATACTCATAAACTGTTTTCGAGACAAGCCTAAAAAGAGTCTGTCTGTCACTACGACTATGGTCGAAGCGAAACGGTACTTAAGAGTTCCCCGGTGAACCTCCATTAGCTGGGACAGTACTCCTATAGCTAATCTGAGACAAATGCTGAGTAAAGAATATTAATTTATAAAATAATATTAATTATATTATTTTGAGATTTAAAATTACTAAACTCTGAATTAAATATTTGAAACGAACTAATGAAAAAGATGTGGCCCTACTTCTATTATTTTTGATATATATATATATATATATATATATATATATATATATATATATATATATAGCCAGGCAACCCTTGGCAAATTCTGCCCGAATTCGGTCCGAATTCGACAAGAGTTCGGCTGGGTATATATATGTACCAGCCAGAACCCGAGGCCCCCATCTTCTTCATTCTTCCAAACTACATCCAACAGCAGCTGTCGTGCCTCCAAACCGTAGCTTTTCTCCATCTTTGTTCTTCCAATCTGAGTGGAGTTTTCCGTTCAAACTTTGGATTCGAGCGGAGAACTTCGTCCTCTACAACATATCCAATTCTTGGAAGGTATAATCCCTTCTCTCCTCCACTTTTTAATACTTAGGGTTTTTAGAAAATTTTGGAAAAGAATGCCTAAGTTCAATCCCTTCAAGAGGAAGAAGACCAATGCCAGTGAAGAGGCATCGTCTTCAGATCCGCATATGGATTGCCTCTTTTCTCCGGTCCAATCGGACGATGGTGCGTCGGACGAGTTTTACTTTAAAACTTCCGATCATGTCACGCCCCAGAACCAGAATACTGGAGAACGGGGGTAGACATAGCCAGCTACGTATAACGGAATGGAATCCATACCGCTATACGGTCACGGCTGTCTAGATATGTGAGGGTTTTACTACAATCCATCAGTCTCTTAAGGTCATAAAATAGCCTATTGTCTCAATCTCAACAAACTAGTAATAGTTACAAGATGGCAGACCACCAAATACACAATAGTAAGGCGTCCCATACATTACATATTCGGAATGATCATGAAGCTAGTCGTTACAAAATATGAGGACTAGCAAGAGTTCAGTCATACATGATCAACCCCCGGGACTAGTCAATCATGTTACAGCCCGTAGGCGGACAGTAAGTAAGTACAATCGAGCTAACACTTGCTCGTCGGCTAAATGCCTCAAAAGAATAATTTACAATATTACAGTAGGAGAACAAAAGAAACCCACTCGATGCCCTGGTTACGTCTGGTGACCACCATCGGGCTGAAAAGCAGGGAGATCCTCGGTAGCTGCTCCGAAATCTGGCCATACAAAACCAGCTGGATCAGACCCCAGAAAGAGCAAGTGCCACAAAGGGGGCTTCACTTAAGAACTAAAACCAGCATGTCAGCACATAAATCATAGGTGAATTAATATAAGACATGAGTTAAAGAAAACAGGATGATAAACGATAAGATAACTAGAGGACTATTCCGGTACCCAAGTTACAACCCGTAAACCAAACAAGGACGGGGGTTGTAACCCTTCACCTAAACAGAACTTAGCCTCGAACCAATTATCGATAAAGTAAAGCATAAATAAGCATGTCCGGAGATATCCATGTACCGGATCTAGGCAAGACTAGACAAGATAGGACTCCATCCATCATTCACGGCCAAGCAAAGAGTACGGCTTGATACTTAACTAACTAGGGTTATCACAAGCTTAGTTACTAGCAAGATGCAATGAGGTACGCCTACGGCCACAAGCCCTGCAGACTATCCAGGTTATCCAGACGCAAGGTTCAAGCTTAGAGTTATCATGCCTTGTTAGGTGACTTGGATGCAACACATGACAGTGTGCATAGTAATCATTTAATGCAGTGCCCCACATAACAGTGAGCTGGAAATGTGCCCTACTCGTCGGCAGGCTACAAGTCCATCAAGAAAGGTGCCCAGATAAGGGGATTGCTTGTAGCCGGAATACCTCTCTATATGCTCTACTTAATCAATCTAGTCATTAACCTAGTCAGATTCGGTATGAATCCCTGACCGTGGTAACCAGGGATACATGTCCTAGACATGATGCAAGACAAGACTGGTTGCTTATACAAGCATATTCAATACAATCACCCACGGTGTCAAGACTTCACTTAGCATGTCAGGTTAGCCGTCGCAACAGCGTATCAAGGTTATCATGTCGGGTTGCTTATCAAGATTACTTATCAAGGCAAGGGTGCATTACAACGGACCACCATCAAGAATTATCATGTCAAATTACTTGTCAAGAGTGCACCACGGCGGGTCACTAATCATGCAATTCCATCACTAAGCCTTGTTTCGATTAACATTCATAAATAATGTCATGATCACATCGGGTTCAGGTCGAGTTTACATCAAAAGGCGTAAGGATATAAAATGGGTACAAAAAATCATAAAAAGGGGAATATGGGGACATAATGCGCCCAAGGGGGGGAGCAAGGGGTACTATGGCCAACAAGTGGCATTAGCCAAGTTGCGCCAGGGTAAGTAGGGTCAGGTCCAGTTGCGCCTAAACATCAGGTTGCGCCTGAGTCAGACTGCGCTCAAGTCAGGCTGCGCTCAAGTTAGGCTACGCTCAAGTCAGGCTGCGCTCAAGTCAGGCTGCGCTCAAGTCAGCGTATGCAAGACATATGTCTCCAAAAGGCAGCGTATGTACTCCACATGACTCCTCTTCAAGGCAGCGTATGAGGTCCATACGACTCCTCTTCAAGGCAGCGTAAGAGGTCCATACGACTCCTCTTCAAGGCAGCGTATGAGGTCCATACGACTCCTCTTCAAGGCAGCGTATGAGGTCCATACGACTCTTCTTCAAGGCAGCGTATGCAAGACATACGCCTCCAAAAGGCAGCGTATGAGTCAGACTGCGCTGCGCTAAAGAGCGCGCACAACTCAGTGGCGCAAGCTAAAAAGCTCGCGCACACTGCTCACTGTCTTCTCCAAATCAGCAAGAACTCTATGGTTTGAACCCAAAGCTTCAAAAGTCCATAACTTGGTCAAAACAAGTCCAAATCCAACTTTTCAAAGGTCAAAATTGGGTAGAATAAAATTCTCTACAACATGGAACTATCAAAACTTGAAAACAAAGAAGTTTGATAGATCAAAACCACCAAAATCCGAAAATAACTAATTTCTAGATCTACAAAACTTAAAGCCTCAAAATAGAAAATGACAAGTTTTAATGTGTCTTAGAAACATGAGGAGAAGCTAATGGAATAATAAAAATGGGCTCTCTTGTGAAAGCAAGTTGTACTTGCCTAGACCTCTCTCTTCTCTCTCTGGTAGGTGAAGGGAGTAAATGGAAGAAGAAGAAGAGATTAATGAAGAGAGAGAAGAAGAATAGGTAATAAATATGAGTGGTGGTGGTAGGTAGGGGGTTTACCTCTTGGTTCATGATGAACCAAGAGCAATCCCAAACCGAACCAAGCCAACCCAAACCAAGAATAAACCAAGCCCAGGGAGGAAATTAAGCAAGAAAATTATGCAATACAAGAATAAATACGTACACGTATTCCAGAAATACGTAATACGAACCACAGGCATTACAGATCAAGCCTTATTGTGGTACGCTGATTTCATCATGCGTTCTATTTGCACCGGATTGTCGATTAAATGGACTGTCTTTTCGGATCACCGTCCTTACTTTGAGGCATTAGGATTACAACATTTTGTTACCTTATACTTCCCCGTTGCCACTAATGCCATTAGATTATTCTATTATAATTTTGTGTTAGACACTTTTACCGCGAGAACACGTGTCAGAGGAATTGATATCGAATTCACTGATAAAACGTTAGCAAAAATCCTTGGTATCCCAAACGAAGGTGCCCCGCTCGATGACATCACTGATTTTGATTTCTCCGATTGCACGACACTCGTTAGTTTTAAGAATGAGCTTTGTGCGCCCGCACGCGCTCGTCCTGGAAAGTTCAAAGCTAATAACTTGAACTTGTTTAACTACGAATTATATCGCATCATCGATTCCACCTTACTTCCGAAATCCACTTCTAAAGATGATGTTACTGGACTTGAGCTCTCTGCTCTTTATCATATTCTTAAGGGGATTCCATTATCTGCCCCTAAGACTATCATTCAGATGATGGGTAGATGTCGCGAAAGAGACCGCAACCTATCTTATGTGATGCTTATTCCTCGCATCTTTCAGAGATTTGATATTGACCTATCTACTTGTGCTGTCGACCCCGAGCCCAAGTTCCTCAAACTCTTTCGTCGCAGTATTGCCACTGTTCCTCTATCTGCTGTATCTACTCCTCCTGCACCTACTCCCACAGCACATGTTCCTCCTCACTCTTACCTTATGACATTTGAGGGTATTCATCAGCACTTATCAGATTTGTAGTCTTTTTATGTTGAGACTTCTAGGGAATACGAGTTCCGTGATGTGACTCAGTTCCAGACGATTGCCAACTCATTCGTCGATCTAAGGTTTGCGCAGACAGGTCATTCTGTTAGCTCTCTACCTCAAGACCCTTCTGTTTTTTTGCTACCGCATTGACGACGAGGCGGTCCACTCTCTGTTCCAGCTAGGGAACGCATATGATTGGTATCGTACCACTGGTGCCACTCCTCGCACTTCTGGTGCTGGTACTTCTAGAGCTGGTCCTTCTGGACATGTTGGAGCTGCAGTTGATGACGTTGATGATGAGGATGATGATGATTTTTGAGATGTTAGATATTGAGACTATTACGTTTATCTTAAGTTTACTTGAAAAAGCTCCGACATTCCAAGATTTTATCAGTACTTTTTAGTTATTATCAGCACTTTTTCTATTATATGACTATTCATAGACATGGTTTTGATTATGCCTCAGTTTTGGCATCTTAGTTTATCATTCAGCACTTTATTTGTTTCAGTTTTATTCTCGCACTTTATTAAAAACTGCCTGTGACAAATACATGTCTGTGTTGTTCTATAGTCTATTTGTTTCTCTTACTATATTTACTGTTATACCATGCCTGTAATGATTATTTATTTGTATTGTATTTCTTCACTGTTTGTTACTTATGTATTGATTGCGGGGGAGCTTTCTCTTTTGCAATTATTTTGCTAAGTGACAACGGGGAAGAAATAAGATCTAATATTTTTGTGAATACAGCACGAATACAGGTTATGAACAATTTCTTTTGATTATTTTTTGACTTGATCCAAGCTTAGATGTTATATCGGCAAGGTTTGTCAATTATCAAAATGGGGGAGATTGTTGGCCCATTGGTCATGGTCAAACCTGATTTTAATACTTGATCGAACTCTGTCTCGATATAAATGCAAGTCAACTCAGATGTTTACCTATGAAGTTTTGGACACTGCTCAACAATAGATATTTACTATGTTCAAGACCGAAACTGTTTTGAAGCCGTTTGCCACTCCAAATGTACTTCCTGTTAAGCAATGTAATTTTTTATTTTATTTGAGTCTAGGAATACATTGTACACTGGGTCGTACTGGCAAATAGGCTATCCGAAAACGTTTTTCAAAACCATCATATTCTTTTACAAATAACCTACGTTTTTGAAAAATATTCTTTTTACAAAAAGCTTCTGAAGGATTTTTCAAAAAGCCAAAAATTAATTTTCTCAAAAATGAACTGGCAGAACCCCAGCAGAACTCGGCCCGAGTTCGGCCATTTGGAACGTTAGTGAACGTTGGATTTTGAACTTGGTCATCCTTCAGTTGTGGTTTGTTACAAAGAATTCTGTCCGATTTCTGTCAGAGTTCTGTCTTTGAAAAATTATAAATAGAGAAGTATTTCGATCATTTCAAATCACCAGTTCACTTTCAATCTCTTTTCTTCCTAAGCTTACATTCTTCCAAAGAGTTCTTAAAAGCTTTCATTTTCAAATCCCAAGCCAGTTACAATCCTCTAGTCGATTTGCCAGTGCGGTACGGTCTAGAAGTTTCAGAGCGATTGTAATCAGAGGCTTGATAGAAGATACAACTCTTCACAATTGAAGTTAGTCGAGTTCTTCGTATCAAAGCTCGCGTCTGTAGAAGTTGCAAGGACTTCGTATAAAAACTTGCAGGATTTTCCAATAGTGGATTCAACTAGAAGCTAGAGTTCTTCCGACTGGACTAGTCCCCACAAGAGGGAAACCAGTATAAATCTCGGTGTTTGCAATTACCTTCTGATCACTTTTAATTTCTGTCATTTACTTTTGTGATTATTATTATATCTGTGATTTAACTGCTAACAAGTTTTTAATTAGCAATATTCCGCTGTCTACTCTATTCACCCCCCCTCTAGAGTATTCTGCTTTACGATTTCGTTCCTACAACATAGTTTAGGTGGTGGCCCATGAGGTCTTATGAATCAAGATATGTGGGAGTTTACCGAATAGATGTCTCAATCAGCACTCGTCCTTGATCTCTACTCGAATCCTCTGAATCCCTGTATTCTTGACCTGATCACGTGTTTATATCTTTGATCTGTCCTGGTCCTTCCTTATTGTTCCCTGTGTCGTCTTCTTCAGCGGCATTGTTCCTGGTCCTACCGATCGACAAGGCGGAGCACCTCCCGTGGGCCAGTAGTAACCTGGAGATCAGGCCCAGCATTCAGGAGTAGCCCCAGAGTCATGCCTACTGGGGGTTAAGAACCACCAGTTCAGTCAGTCCAGCCTGCAGAGCCCGATGATGGCACCTTGGTGGGTCTCATCAGGACATTGCTAGCATCTCAATATCGTCGGGGCGATGCCCTATACCAGGCAGTACAAGATGCTTTGAACAGAGGCGGTCATCAAGGGAACCAGGCATCCAACAACTTCAAGCGCTTGAACCCTCCCTTCTTCGATGGCAGTGAAGATGAGATTGCCACAAATGCTTGGCTGCAGGATACAGAAGTGATTCTAGAAGCAGTAAAGATGCCCGAGAATGAGAAGGTGGCGGTAGTATGCCTACAGTTATTGGGTCTTGCCCGCAGCTAGTGGGCCGTACAGGCCGTTGGATTAGTGGCACCTGTTGCATGGCAGTATTTTGTGAGAGATTCTAGACTAAGTACTTCGATGCTGTAGCTCGATATGACCTACAAACAAGGTTTACCAATCTGAAGCAGATGGACAGGACGGTCGACGGATACGCGGCCGAGTTTTTGAGACATAGTCGGTTTGCTCCCACCTTGGTAGCGATCGAGTTCGACAGAACCCAGCGATTCCGGCAGGGGCTTCATCTAGAGATTTTATTGGCAGTGGAGCAGTTTGAGCATCAGACTTTTGATGCGGTATTGAGAGTAGCCAAGAGGCACGAGTAGACCTCCCAGAGGATCGTGGACAGGACCGGAGGTCGGAAGCGGTCTCACGGCCAGATGAATCAGTCTTCAGCACCAGCCCAGGCAGCCAGGACTTTGACCATTGGAACCCCGAGACGGGCGGCCTCAGTGACGTCGAGGGCACAGTAAAGAGCATTCATTGCCTTGGCATCTCGACAAGCAAGCTTCTTAATGTTTTCGGCAAGTGTTTCCCGAAGGGTGTCAGAAGCAATATCCTCAATAGCTCTGGAAGGAGTAGGAAGGCCATTTATCACGCAATCCCATAAATCGAAATCTATGGACTTGAGATAAATGTCCATCCTAATCTTCCAGTAGTTATAGTTGGTACCATCAAATAGGGGAGGCCTATTTGTGGAGTGTCCCTCATTGTGAAACGTGTTGATGCTAGGGTTAGAGGCCATGGATCACTCAAGGGTGTAAATCCAAATCAAGAGAACGAGGCTCTGATACCAATTGTAGAACCCTAGAGGGGGGGTGAATAGGGAAATAAAATATAAACTACAACAATTGATGCAATAAAGACACTTTAAAGTAAAGAGTAGAAAGATCAAACGCAAACGCAAGGATGTATCCTGGTATCCTCTTTTGAGGCAATCCAGTCTCGGAACTCTCTCCGGCTTTAATCCACTATTATCCAAATAGTACACACGAGTTTGGATCCGAAGAACTCGCCAACTTCAACACGAGTTTGGATCCGAAGACTCGCCAACTTCTACACACGAGTTTTCTTACGAAGGCTCGCCAACTTCAAACAAAAGAGAATGAGAACTTGTTGATCTTCTAACACGTGAAGATCGAAATATACAACTCTTTAATACTCTAGCACTTTGGGAGAGGATGACAATGAAAAGCTTTGAAGAGTATTAATGGTGGAGCTCTTGGTTGTTGGAAAATTTATAGAAGAGTTGGTAAAGAAGCTCAAGAGAGAGAGAGCTTCCTTTTATAAGAAAACCAAGAGTAGGTGGCATTTAATGCTCTGAAATGCAGGCAGACCGGCATGCCGTCGGTATGCCACGACATACCGTCGGTATGCCGGCCAAATAGTAACGGTCATAATTATGACCGTTCAAGAGCATTAAATGCGACCATTAATGCGTGTCAGACCAAATCAAAAACTAAGTATTCGAAATTTGGTATACCGCCGGTATGCCGGAGCATACCGCCGGTATGCCGATAGAATGTCACAGAAAGTTTCGAGCTGCTAGAAACGGCATGCCGCCGGTATGCCGCAGCATACCGTCGGTATGCCGACAGTTGATCACAGCAACTTTTGTGTTGCTAAAAACGGCATGCCGCCGGTATGCCGCAGCATGTCGTCGGTATGCCGACATTTCGAGACAGCAACTTTCTAGAGTCCAAAAACGGTATACCGCCGGTATGCCGAAGCATACCGTCGGTATGCCGCTTTTTGTCACAGAACTTTTTCTGGACACGAAAATGGTATACCGCCGGTATGCCGAAGCATACCGCCGGTATGTCGCTCTGAATGACATGTTTTTCAATTTGTGCTTTTAGTTATCATCCATCCTTTAGTGTTTACAGATATACCTAGACCAATACAGACACGAAGACTCTAAGCTGGGAACGCCGGTAACTGCTACAGTCTTCAAGGAAGAAGGAGGAAGCTTTGGAAGTGAAGAACTCCATGTAGTACATCTTCTGAGAATATTTGAATCTGAAGAACAGAAGACTAAACTACGAAGATGCTGTTAATTACTCAAAATAAAATGTGCCAACAGAGACCTATAATCATATTGGACCGGAGAGATAAGATACTCAAGAACAAGACTATTAGTTTAGTCTGTGTTGCTTGGGGTCATCACTCTCTAGGTGAGTCAACGTAGGAGCGTGAAGATGATATCCGATCGCGATATCCGACCTGTTTGACTCGTAAGGTATAATGTCCTTCTTATGCCTTACACCCTCAGCTTTCTTGCTTGTATGAATGATTGCTTGATTGATTGCCTAGTTATTACTTGCTTGTGATTAGTATAGCCTGTCCTTGTCTCTCTAGCCTCTTGATTAAATTCCGAAGACAGAATTCTTTTAAGGTGGGTAGAGTTGTAACGCCCGTAGTTTGTATTACGTATTTTGGTATACGTGTACATATTTTGACTCATATTGCCTATTTTATTGCATGGTTTATTTTAGCATTTCATTGCTTGGTTCGGCTTCGTTCGGTTTTTTCTTGCATGTGAACCAACTCTACCTACCCCTAACACTAACCCCATTTATATCCTACCTACTTTTCTCTCTCCTCATAACTCAGCATTTACTCCTCCTTCTTCTTCTTCCTTCCTGGCATAGAGCTCCACCTACCCCCTCTCCCACCGGTAAGTGCATCTTGCTTCATGGAGGAACTCAAGTTTTGTTGTTCCATTTTCTTCCTCATAAGATTCTAAGACATTTTAGTACTTAGCATTTTTAATTTCCATGTTTCATTTCGTGTAGACCTAAGCTTATTGTATTTTAGGATTTTTTGGGTTTTGATCTATTAAACCTTGTTATTTTTAAGTTTTGATGGTTCCATATTGTAGAGAATTTCTTTCTACCCCATTTTGACCTATGGAAGTCCGGATTCTGACCTTAGATGAAGGAGTATAAAAATTAGAAGCAATGGCTTCATGGTTCTTCTTCTCGGAACAGTGGAGAAGAAGAACAGTGCTTCACCGCATGACTTTGCCTGACTCTGCCGCATGGCTTTTTCATGCGGCAAGTCCCCTTTAGCCACATAGCCTTAGCCGCATGGCCTTCCCTCGCATGACTCAAGTTAACTCCAGCCACATGAGCTTGTTTTCCCACTACCGCATATGCCCGTTCCTCCTTTGGTCGCATGACCCTCATTTGGTCCCCCCAGCCGTATGAGCCCCTACCGCATATGCCCGTTCCTCCTTAGCCGTATGGATTTGGTCCCCTCCAGCCGTATGAGCCCCTGCCGCATAAGCCTGCAGTCCTTAACCGCATACGCCCTTTTTCTCCAGTCGCATGAGCCTGTCCCCTTCTTGTCGCATGGCTTCTTCTAGCCGAGGCACATGGCTTTGCACGACTTGGCCGCATGAGCCCGATCTTCCTTGGCCGTATGAGCCCCTTCACCCTTGGCCTCATGAGCCCGATCTTCCCCTCCCGAGCCGCATGAGCCCGTCCTGCTTAGCCGCATGGCTCTTTCCATAGCTGTGCACTCCTTTTACCATGTTGAGCTGTTACATTTATGCTTTTGTCTCATGACTCTCTGTGTAACTTGGGTCCCTTGATAGAATGCTTGTACCATGTAAATTCTGCATATATTCCATGACACGATAGTGACCCGTCATGATACACTCTTGGCTAGTAACATGACATGATAGTGGCCCGTCGTGGCACACTCTTGACAAGTAAATCTGACATGATATACCTCGATATGCTATTACGACGGCTAGCATGACATGACAAGAATGAATGGCCTGGACACCGTGGGTGATTGCATTTGTACAAATGAACCAGTATTGTCTTGCACCATGTCTAGGACGGGGATCCCTGAGTACCACGGTCAGGGGTACATACTGAAATTGACTAAAGCTAATAACTAGAATAATCCAGTAGTCATGAAGAGATTTTCCAGCTACATGCAATCCCGTTATCTGGGCGCGCAAGTGGACTTATAGCCTGCCGATGAGTAGGGCATATTTCTAGCATACTGTCATGTGTTGCACCCTTCATGAACGGATATTTGACCTGGATAACCTGGATGGTCTGCAGGGCTTGTGGCTGTTGGAATATATCATTGCATCTTGCTAGTAACTAGGCCGGTGATAACCCTAGTTAGTTAAAGTATCAAGCCGGACTTATTGTTTGGTCGTGATTGATTGGATGGAGTCTAGCCCAGTCTAGTCTGGTCCTGATCATGATCCTGTACAAGATTGTAACATGACGTGATTGCTTGTGCTTTGCTTTATAGATAAATGGTGGGAAACCAAGTTCCGTTCAGACGAAAGATTACAACCACGGTCCTTGTTTGGTTTAAGGGTTGTAACTCGGTTATCTAAATAGTCCTATGGTTATCTCATTGTATATCGTTGTGATTTTATGTATTACCAGTCTTTTATTATATAATTATATTTTGTTCTAATTGCTGGTTTTAGTTTTTAAGTAAAGCCTCATTTGTGGCACTTGCTCTTTCTGGGATCTGACCCAGCTGGTTTTGTTTGGCCAGATACCGGAGTAGCTCCAGAGGATCTACCTACCTTCCAGCCAGATGGTGACCACCAGGCATAACCAAGGCAACGAGTGGATTTCCTTTTGTTCTTCCACATTATTATAAAAATATTCTTTTGAGGCATTTAGCCGGCAAACACGTGTTAGCTCGTATTGCACTTACTTACTGACTGCCTATGGGCTGTAACATGATTAACAAATCCTAGGGTTAATCATGTATGACTAAAACTCTTACTAGTCTTCACATTTTGTACGACTAGCTTCATGATCATCCAAATATGTAATGTATGGGATGCCTTACTATTGTATATTTGGTGCTCTGACATCTTATAACTGTTATTACTTGCGTGAGATTGAGACAATAGGCTTGTTCATGACCATAAGAGACTGATGGCTTGTAGTTAAACCCTCATGTATCTAGACAACCGTGACCGTATAGAGAGGTGGTTTCCATTTCAATATACGTAGCTGGCCATGTATGCCCCCGCTCTCCAGTATTCTGGCTTGTGGGGTGTTATACTTTGCGATTTAAAGCTTTTGAGATACGGGCATGGTATAATTTGATATGTTGTTGAGCTAGTAGCATTTTCTTATCGAGCGCCTCCAATTCTTGAAGCCGGAGATGATTATTATTTTCTGTGGTAAGTTCATTAGCAATGAAAATTCTCAAGAATGGAATTTGAATTTCCAGCGGTAAGACAGCTTCATATCCATACACTAGAGAATAAGGTAAACAACCTGTGGGATTACGGACTGTAGTACGATAAGCCCATAGACATTCTCCAAGCTTCTCACTCCAATTACGTTTGTTAGTAGAGACAAACTTTTTGAGGAGTTTGATGATAGTCTTGTTGAATGCTTCAGCTAACCCATTAGCTGCAGGATTATAGGCCGTAGAAGCAACATTATTTATTCGGTTGTCATCACAGAACCGAGTAAACTTTTGACTGACGAACTGTGGTCCATTATCATGGATGATCCGATGAGGTACGCCAAATATGTATATCATATGATGTTTGATGAAGTTGATGACACCGCTAGTCTTTACTTCAGCTAAAGGTATAGCTTCAGTCCATTTAGAGAAATAATCGGTTATAGCCAAGATAAACCGATGTCCTTTAGACGAAGGAGGATTGATAGGACCAATTACATCTATGCCCCAAGCTTCGAATGGCCATGAGACAGCAGTCAGGTGAAGAAATTTCGATAGTTGGTAAATAAAATCTGCATGAATTTGACATGCTCTACATTTCCTTGCATAGTCAATGGCATCTGATACCATAGAGGGCCAGTAGTAGCCCATACGTCGGATACGATCTTGTAGTTTATGATCGGGCTGTTGTGCTCCACAAACGCCATCATGAGCTTCACGTACTACCTGCTTTGCTTTATCACCAGCAAGACATCTTAAAAGTAATCCATCAAAAATTTGTCGAAAGAGAGTTTTGGTTGTATGATTATAATAAAATCGAAGCGATCGTCGACGAATACTTGTAGCTTCTTTAGGATCTTCAGGTAGTATATCATGTACTGCAAAGTCGATGAAAGGTGCTCTCCGGTCTTCGCTGATGACATTGACTTCAGTTGAATTACTGAATTCAATGTTATGGTTGTTTTCAATGCAAAACAGTTCTCTATTGGAAAAAATAACCATTTGTTGTCTTTTAACCAGAATTGCTAAGACTGCAGCTAGGTTAGCTAAGGCATCAGCTTCTGTGTTGAATGCTCGATATACATGTTCGATAAAGAACCCTTTGAACGAGGAAGCTATTCTGATTGCTGCTTCGTGGTATGGTACCAAATCTTGATAGCGAATTTCGTATGTACCTCTAATCTAATTAACAATCAGTTTAGAATCACCATATACTTCAAGATATTCAATATCTAGTTGTTTAGCTAGCTGGAGTCCAATGAGCAAGGCATTGTATTCTGCCACTTTGTTGGAGCACGACTCACCTAAGGAATAAGCTATCTGAATAACTAATCCATCTGGTAAAACAAGAACAATTTCCACTCCAGCGACGAGAGTACCTCCCGGTCCAATTCTAGATGCTCCATCGAAGAATAAATGCCAAGTAGAAAATTCTTCTAAGATCATATTTGATTCCAATGTCTCATCTGGAATCTCATCATAGAGTTTAGATGTTTCACGGACAGGATGAGCTGCTAAGAAATCAGCAAGTGCTTGGCCTTTCACAGACTTTTATGGAACATGTACCATATAATATTGTGCTAATAATATAGCCCATGTAGCAAGCCTAGAACTGAGTGTACTGTGCTTCTTCATTAAGACCCGAAAAGGATTGACTCGAAAAATAACATGAATAGTTTGGCCAATGATGTATTGCCTTGTCTTTTGAATGGTAAACATTAAGGCTAAACATTTCTTCTCTACTAGACTATAACGATGTTCTGCTCCAATCATCGTCCGACTAAGATAGTAGATGGCTTGTTCATGACCTTCTTTGTTCTTCTGAGCCAGCAAGGCTCCCAGTGAATGGTCCATCGCCCGAACATACATCAAGAAGGGTATTCCTGAGATCGGTGGCACTAGCACCGGTGGACTCATCAAATACCGCTTTATGTTATCAAATGCTCGTTGATATTCTTCTGTCCAAATAAAAGATACACCTTTCTTCATTAACTGAGTAAATGGTCTACAACATCCAGATAAATTCGAAATGAACCTCCTGATGTAGGCAAGACGACCCTGGAATCCTCGTAGTCTATTAGGTTGCATGGAGGACGCATCTCTTGAATGGCTTTAATCTTCTCGGGACAACGTGTATACCTTTAGAGGTAATGACGAATCCGAAAAATTTACCACTAGAGACTCCCAAGAAAGACTTGGTGGGGTTCATTTTGACTTGATGCTGGCACATTAGATTGAAAATAGTTCTTAGATCTTGGATATGATCTTCCTTTAGATGACTTTTAACAACAATATCGTCAACATAGCATTCGACGGTCTTTCGAAAATGATCTCGAAAGATAGTACTCATAGCCCGCTGGTAAGTTGCCCCGGTGTTCTTAATTGAGACCGAAAGGCATAACTGTATAGCAGTATATTTTACGGGGAGTACGAAATGAAGTGTGTTTTTCATCTTCAAGATTTATTCGGATTTGATTGTATCCAGAAACCCATCCATGAAAGAGATTCGTTCGAATCCACAGGTATTATCGATCATGACATCAGTAATTGGGAGAGAGAATTCATCTTTAGGACAAGCGTCATTAAGATCTCAAAAGTCTATACACACTCGAACATTCCCGGTCTTCTTCAAGACTGGTACAACGTTGGCTACCCAGTCAGGATGTTGTTCTTCTCTGATAAAACCACCTAGCGATAAGCTGTTTGACTTCATCATCTATCGCATCTATCATCTCAGGCTTGAATCGCCGTTGCTGTTGTTTGACTGGCTTGGCATTAGGCAAAATGTTAAGTTTATGAGCCGCGACTTGAGGATCTAAATCTAGCATATCTTCATAGCTCCAGGCGAAGACATCGATATATTCATGAATGAGATAAATTAGTTCTTGTTTATCATCCTTTGGGAGATTTTTGCTAATGAAAATCGGTCGAAGTATACCTTTCTCTCCAATATCGATTTGGATTAGTTGATCTTCGGGAGGTGGCTCTCGTTGTTCAAAACGGAATTCCCACTGAGTGTCCACCCTTTGTGCCCAAGGATCTGCTTCAGGAGCTTCTTCAATATCATACTCGTCATTTTCTGAGAACTCGGCAGACACCATATTAGAAGATACTGTCATCCGATGTACATGACCAATACTAGTGTCAGAATCCCATGAGATAGAATCAAAAGAGTTAGATCGTTCTCTTCATCGGATTCAGAAGCTTCTGGAGTCGGAATTGGTGAAGTATAACCTAATCCACGCTTCGTTTTGTTGTAGTATTGTTGTGATTTTCCTTTTGGAATAGAAATACGAATAGGAGTTCGCCTTCCTCTACCGTTATTGAGACCAGTTTTGAAATTATAGCCCATTTTACGGATGATTGCCTTGGATTGTGGACTATAACGACATAGTTGTAGTCGTCCTGTATCATCCTTATTATCGCTGTCAAGCATGATTTTTTGTTCTTTTTTTTACTAAAAAGTATGAGTTTCGCCTTTCTTTCGAGACGACACTAGGAAGAATGATTCTTGTATTGATTCAAGTGATACCACGTTCCGGAGAAATGGTACGACTCCTATTGTAAGTGGTTTGAAGCTATCTAACATATCCAATTAATATTGAGTATGATAAAAGACATCATTATACTGCAAAGGAGATGCTTTATTGATTTTTACATCATCATTTACAACAGAACCCTTAGCCTTAGAAGGCTTAGTCAGATTGATAAACAGAGGAGGAGAAGAAGAACGAGAAGGAGGGAGGGATTTTTTACGACGAAGGTCGATTACAAGTGGCTCAGAAGAGGTGAGGTCCCTTTGTTCCTGTCTATCACCAAGAGGCTGCTTCTTGTGAGAAGGAAGGTAAATAGTCAATGTCTTGGAAGACTGAGGACAGGAAGTACGTCCTTTGACAGGGATCACCAGAGTATCATTTGGCACGCCTTTTTGTTCTTCATCAGTATCCATTGGCAATACCACCTTCATGAATTCCTCTTTGTATATGCGAGAATCGTTGCAGTATGCTTCAACCCCCTTAAAAGGATTTAAGTCTGCAACTTTTTTCTGTACTTCTCCATTGCCATCCACATATTTGAAACATTGGTGGAGAGTAGAAGGTACAAAGTTATGTTCGTGGAGGAATGGTCTTTCCAGCAAAGCATTGTATGAGCCATGATTATCAATCACGTAGAAAGTCACCTTCGTACGAAGACTGCCGATTTGAAGTTTGAGGCGTATCTTTCCTATAGGTTCACTTCTTCCTTGATTGAACCCCAAGATAGTAGTGATAGTTGTAGAAAGGTTGTGCACCGGGATCTTCAAAGCGTCAAGCAAAGTCTTCGGTATGATGCTAAGTGCAGACCCTGGGTCAATCAGAATGCGATCAACTTTCATGGTGTCCACACATCCCATGAAGTATAGAGGATGATCATGATGATTGTCTTCTAACAATATGTCATCTTGTGTAAAGGTGATGTTGAGTATATTATGACAATGTGTACAACTGACAGGCTCCTTTTCAGGCTTTTTGAGGAAGGCAAGACAAGTATCAGCCTGCATCAAGGCTTCACTCAATGTTTCTCGAGTCTCTTTTGAGAGACGTAAGAGTTCGAAGATTGATAATCTCGCTGGAGTGTTAGCCAATTGAGCCAGTATGTCAAAATTATATGGCTTCTCAAGTCCGAGAGATGAGGACTTCTTTAATCCTTTATCAAAGTGGACAGGTTGCTTTCCTTTGTCTGCTGATGTTGGTTTGGGAGGAATTGGTTCCACTACTGTTGAGGAGTAGATGGTATATTCTCAGCAGGGGAAGATGATGCAGGAATAACATCAGGAGATGGGACAGGATTCTCTTGAGTTTCGGGATACTCTCGAAGGTAAGGTCTCCCAGATCTGGTGCTGATTAAAATTTCTTCTTCTGCTACAGGTTCAAAGGATACCATATTGCAGCTCTTTGATTTAGTTTTAGAACACTTCTTTTGATTGGAAGAAGAAGGTGCTTCAAAATCTGCTACTAGATCTGGATGAATCCACATGATTTCTCCTTTGTCAGTAGATAGCGGAACAAGACCTTCATTTTGGGGAGGTAGAAGATTTACGATCTCGAGAGTAGCTCTCAGAATGGGGACAACACCATCTTGTACAAGTTGTGGTGGGAAGTCACCAAATTGCATAGAGACGACATTGGCCGTCACCGTCTTCTCATCCCGTTGGAGAGTAACTGCACCAGAGTTGACCATCTTTTGGATTTTACCTTTGAGCACGTAACATGCTCGAGTTGGATACCCTATAAACCTGTGATAAATACAATATTTAGGGTGATCAGTCTTACCAACTTCCTCTGGCCATTTTGCCTCTGGCAGTTGAAGCTTAATGCTTTTGATCAAGCAATCGAAGATGCTCATAATATCATCTTTATCGAAAGAATACTCTTCTTTTAGACGAGGTACTTTTTGTGGTGGTGCTGATGGAGTGGGTGTAGGCTGAGCAACATTGACATCCAATGATTCCTTGCCCTTGAGATTAATAGCCAATGTTTCTTTATCCTTGCGATTGTTCTAGCGATTATTGTTGCCGGATGTAGGATGTTCGTCTTGGTTAGGATTAGCCATCTGAACTCCTAACTGGTTGAACTTTTTAGCACTAACTTCCGTAGCTTTGGCATTTATAATGAAAGAAGGCCAATCTTGAAATTGTGTCTATCCTGTCTACATGCTGATCATAGGCAACAAGTTTGATTTGCAAGTGTCTATTGTTACAGTAGATGGAGTTCCAAGAGGCATTTTAAGTGCCTCTCGGCTTAATCTTTCAATAAAATTCTCAGTGGTTTTATTGTGTCTTTGTTTAATTTTGATGAGGGCAGACATAGTCATATCGTTGACTCCCTCATAGAATCGTTTCAAGAACATTTGCTTGAAACCAGCAAAGAAGGTTATGCAGCCATCAGGCAAACTACGGTACCAGTCATATGCTGCACCGGCTAAACAACCGACGAACACCCTGGTAAGAAAAGTATCATTTGGCTGCAATTGATCAGTCATCACATCTAAGTGATTGATGTACTAACTTGGACACTACACCAAAATGGGCATTTAGAAATGGTAGGTATTTTTCAACCTTGAACACTTATTTTTGGTTCGTAGGGTCTGGAACATATTAAATATGTTCCGGATCAACGAAATATTCCTAATAAATTTTATTTTATTTTTTATAAAACTATTTATTCAAATACATTTTTTTAATGTTCCAAATATGTTCCAAATTGGGATTGCATCCATATATGCATATACGAATTTGCTTAATAAAGCGTCCAAGAAAAAGAATTCATCAAACCTAAACCTAAAGCGTTCCAAACTCTCTTAAGTCTTTTTCCCTCTTCTGAAATTTTATAAAATTTGTCTCCCTCAAAATCAATCCAACAAACCCGCGCGCGTATACTCTCCCTCCATCGTCTTCTCTCCATCAAACTGGCGTATACTCTCCCTCCATCGTCTTCTCTCTATTAAACTTGCGTACGCTCGCCATCGCGGAAGGGTTTGAAGATTGTAGGGTAGAAATGGGTTTGAAGGACCATCATCCACCGAGGAAGAATCCACTTACGATCGCCATCATCCACTGAGAAAGGGTTTGTTCTCTGTTTAATTTTATCCATCGTTTTCTCTGTTTAGTTTTCTCTGGAATTTTCATAGCTGGCAAAACTTGTATGATTTGTAGGATTTCTATGAGGACTTGTAGGATTTGTAGGATTTTCTAGTAGGACTTGTAGGATTTGTAGAATTTCCATACTCTAGCCCATCCACCATCCATAAACATATTCACTTGTAGGACCTGTATGATTTTCTCTTGTGGATGGTGAAGAAGAAGAAGAAGAGTTTTCATAAATTTTACCATGTAATTTACTTGCATCCAGTAATGTTATGGAGATATACTCTTTGCTTAGCTAAGCTTTAATTCTATACACACACACACACACACACACACACACACACATACTACTTGACACGCGGAAGTCCATTTTCTCTGTAGCTTCAATCCCCACATGCACTTTTTATTAACTAACTATTTTCTTTTTGGTCCAGACAAGAATCTTTTTTTTGTTAGTTTGCTTATAACACCTTATTCGTAAAAATATCTTACAAATCCCGTCCGTCTCTGATATCTTTTTGAAGTATTATATATCAAATAGGGATATGATATTTTGGTTATTCCGAGCCAAAATTATATGGTTAAAGGCTTGCTAGTTTATAGTAAGTTAGCAAAAGGGCCAAATCAAGTACTAAAAAGAACACAATACAAAGAAACATAGTGTATCTCCATGACAGATCAAATTTAACTTCAAAATAAAAAGTAAAATACATAACTATACACAATTTATGCTAGTCACCTCAGTCAACTGTGAATGTGTCCCCATTCCAACCGCGTCCATTGATGACAAGTCCATCTGGGAATGGAAAATTATCTCTTCCATTTTTTACATATTCTAAATTGATGCTAAGAAACACTGGTAAAGAGAAAATAGATTAGAAGCCTAGTATATCATGTTTTAATATATGACACCCTTTGCTTTGTAGAAATTATGAATTGTATGCTATAATGATATATCCTTCATACAAAAATCATTTGATGACCTATTTAGGTTCGTATTTGAGGCTAACTAAGCAAGTTGACATGATAGGCATCCCCACCGACTATCAATCCATTTTGAATGACAATCCTAACCTACACAATTTATTCAATTTGATGAATGAAAATATTATTCCTATGCCACCAAAGGAATCAAGATACTAGAACTCGTTATCCTTATTGCTTTAAACTATTATTTTTAGCTTGATCTCTTATATTTGGAAGCAACTTTTGAGTTTTGTGATCTATTCCAGTTATTTAGTCATTAATCTTGATTTTTTTTTGGTTAACATTTTGATAGAAAATATTTTATGGAAGCTTAAAGTCATTTTGATTGTTGATACTTGATTTTCATGTCTAATAGAGAAGATATTAGATATGTCCATATTTGATTGTCGATACTTGATTTTCAAGTCACCAATGACCAGAATTGAATCAATTGATTGGTCATTTTAAAATCGGATTAGAAGTATAATTTGTGACTTGTAGAAGCACTTGCATATTTTTTTAGTCATACTTTACATGTATGCTATTTTCTAGTGCTTTATATAGTGTCCAAATTTGCTGCTTCATATTACTGTTGCTGCCTTTCATTATCGGCATATACAACCTGCACAAATATATGAACCCACATTTTGAATCACATGTCCATTTTGGCAAAAGATATAGACATTAGCAATTAGATACCCCTTTATAATCTCCCCTGTTACTGAAACCTGCAGGTAATACCCACACATACCTGTGCACACATTAATGCCTACAAATCTTATAACCCAAATTCTGAAACACACACTGATGCCTGTAGACATATAGGTATTGTTTCTAATTTTCTTAACCAGATTTCTCGTGTTTGCTGTAGGGAAACTTTTTCTGAAAATGTTGGCATGCTTTCTATGAAGTAAGCCATATTTTTATTACCAATAACAATGGCAAAGGTGGGGTGGGATCCATCTTCCCGGTAATTAGTTTGCTTCTAGCACACAACAGATATTCCTAAGAGTGTACCCGTTCATCCAAACTAGATTAATGTTTATATTCATGTGCTCTTGAGATATTGTAGAGAAATTATTGAATATAAACTATTTTGCCAATGCATAGAAACCCCTAGCATACTATGTTGCATGAATACGGACAAATATAAGGATAAAGACATAATATGGAAATGGGATATGAACATTTATAGGTACCAAATAGTCACCTATGTTAGATGAATACGGACACGAATATGGGTTACCAACACCATTTTCCCATGTGCCTGCAATATACAGCATGGATGATGATGAAATGTTCATTCATTTCCTCATAATATTCATCTTCCATCTCTATGTTTTACTCTTTTATATATGTTGTCTGAAAATTTTAAATGCTCTTTTTCTTCTACTACCTTGACTTTGTAGGACTTGTTGAATTTATTTATTCATCTTCTTCCTACACTACTTAACCACTCGAGCATAAATTTAAATATTTAAGCCTTTCTTTGTGACTTCTAACTGAAGCAGTTTAGATGCACCATGTCTGCAGTGTTCAGCAAGAGGTGTTTCTAATATGACTTTGTATTAATACCAAGAGACTGAGTAAAGCAATATCGCTACAGTTGATTCAAATTCAAACATCTATCATGAACTTTCAAGTGACTAAAATGGATACACTGTTGCATAAATACATGATTAAAATGATGCACTTTTGCATATATACATGATCATGCCCTTCGTCAGCCTTGATTTCTATTTTCTAATTTTTAGAAAGTATGCATACTCCAATAGTGGCATATTTTGTCAGTGTAGTATACATTTCAGGCGTGGCATAGACACTCTAAAATACACTTAAGACATGCAAGGTACGTGACTTCTACGTGTTGTTGTGCCAGTATCATATCATACCATATTCTTATATGTGCAATATAGCCTAATTTGGTTTAAGATTAATGATCATGTTGGATAGAGGATGGTCATCTATGTTGCAATTGACAACTATTCCTGCAGATGATTAGTAAACCAGAAAGTTGAAGTGAAGACTTTTGAGAAGTGTTCAAATGAGCTGAACCAAAAGAAGCTCATCAAATGCCTTTTAGTGCGTAATTAGATATGAGAATTACTTCAGTATCAGAATTGACTTGGAATGAACCTCCATTATTGTTTTTGAGTTGATTCTATCATCCTACAGAAAAGAAATAGAGTAGACTATCATCTTTAAGTGAGGTATATGGGGAGAGCCTATTAGATATATTGTATTAATATGAACTGACACCATGTGAACACCGTGAGCACTACCCACATTTTGGTATGCCCTAGTTTTTTTTGTAGATTCTTCGCTCTTCCTTGATTATTGGTATGCTTTAACATTGTAAGAAAAAAAGTAGCTGTAATATTTTTTCTTCTTTTTTTATTTGATGTTAGCCTAGGTTTCAAGGTTTAGATTACAGGGAACGAAGATTTTCTTGCGAAGTCAGATTGCAAGCACTAATATGAGAAATTTAGGGAGAATGTGGCACAACCTGAAAGCATATGCTGCGAAAGTTTTGCTTGAACAGAGGAAAGACGTACAATAAAGAATTTTAAGATAAGTGGGTAAAATTTGGGATGATCTCTGGAATAGAAGAGAAGAGTAGGTTAACCTGGATTGGATTTCTAACGAAGAATTTTTATAGTAGTTCAAGACTTTAGATGGGATAGCCTTATTGACAGAATGGTGAAAGAGTGTTAAGTTCAAGTTTTTTTCAATGTAAAAGAAAATTCATGAAGTTCATTGTTACAGGTTAGTTGTAACTTCTCATTATTGTTCTTTTTATCATATGATGGTCGAGTTATTGCATCATAGTTTGACCTTTTTCCTACATTTTAACGTTGGGCTTCAACTTAGAAGTTGACTACTTTTACAATGATACAGATATGGTTTTTAACATGTTGCACCAATAACTTGTTCCTCAGAAATCCCAGTTTTCTGATTGTGGAGATTGGGATTTATAACTGTATAGGGATCTCGTCTTTAAAGAACTTAAATATTTGAACAATATGAGATGTATGTCCTAGGCCATGGTTTCCTTTTTCACGAACAAGGAACTCTCAAAGGTCTGCTTGCTGTAGATCTGGTTCCTTCAAAAAGTACATTCATCTTCAAATTTTCCTAATATTTCTTGCCCAAGTTCATTTTACAAGTCATCTTACTCAAACCTCTTATACCATTTAGTTATAAATTTTTTTTAATCAGTATTTGTTGTTAATACTTGTCGTTTCTTTTGTTCGGTGTCAACAGTTTGTTGTTATTTTCATTAGGAAAAAAATTGTTGTTATTTCAATCTTTATTATTTCCTTGGGGATATATCAGAAGATTATGGGGATATCTCAACTATACTCTTAGGCTCACATATCTTCTTGTCATCCTTTCGCTTGAATGAGAACTACTTTAACTTTACGTTCTTTTTTCAGCTGAATATTGTATGTAATGAACATTGTATAAGAAATGTTAGATTACATTATCAGATTACTCAGGGAGTAGGGTGTATCTGCAACAGAAACGGCATTAATTATTTTTATTATGGATCTTTATTGCCTTGATAGGGTCTGGGATAGGCTTATTGGTTTTAAGGATGACAGGTGGGCTTGGAATCTTGGATGCAAGTGTCTGGGCTCGTTTTTCTGAAGGCCTGGCCTGATCCTTACCATCTGCTAGGGGAGTGGTCTGGGAGTAGTGGGGAACATGGATGCAAGTTATGCGGGATGTGGAGGTTAGGATAGGGCCTGTATCAGAGGTAGTAGTGGTAGTCTTTGAAATACCGGTATCAGGCAATGGGATAGGGGATATAGAACTAGGATTAATTAGAGTGATAGTTGGTTGTACCTGGGCATTGGTTGATGATGCTAGTTGCCTATCATCTTCTTTCATTAGAACCGACAAGTTAGCAGTTGACCCTGTAGGTGTAGCAAATGATACAATGGTTGTACCAGCTTGATGGACCTGATCCTGAGTGTTCTCATTTAAGATATTCAACTGATCTTCAACTATGTCGTTGCCTTTAGATCCAATAAATCTATTTGAATAATTAACAATGATAGAATCATCCAATCGTAAATCCAGTAACTTTTGAATAGACTTCTTATCAGATGAACTCTAACTATCTTTGATAGAGGTTTTATAGGTCTCCCTGAGAATGCAAGAAGCAACATTGTGACCCATAGCACCTCAAAAACGACAAAAGAAAGCTATCCGTTCATATTTCAATTTTAAAATAATAAAGGAATCTTCCAATGGACATCTCACTTCACGCATAAGGGGCTTCATAACATCAATAGATACCTTAGCCCTAGCAAAAAGAGACCAAAGTCGACGTTTGCTTGGGTTATCGGACATACCTTGCCAATGTTTGAAACAAGCAAAGTGATGCAATCTACTGATAAGAGATTAATAGGTAATCCATAAAACTGGATCCATAACTCTGCCCTGTTGAATAAGTATTGCTCTGGAGTCTTATTTGCCATAAAACGTTCAACCATAATAAGATTGTCCTTCAGCTTCCATGGACTATTGGAAAGAACGAATTCCATATCTTCACTTGATTCAAACTTTGCTGCGAATGACCCGTTATTGTATTCTGATACTTTAAAACCGGCCTTTGTTTTCCATAATTTTGGCATAACTTTCATCATCACTTGAACAATAGGTTGCCTTTGAGATAGAACTTAGAAAAAGACAAACCTTTTCCAATCATCATGTCTGCAATTGGAATCAGTTGTTGTTGAATGAGACAGAAAAGTAGGGTCCCTTTGAAATAGAAATTTTTTGAGTTTCTGGCATAGGTCCTCAACCTCAGGGTCGATTGAAGACATAGTAGTGATCAAAATGAAGGGAGATTAAGAGTTTGAGAGGGGAAGAGAAAAAAGAGTGATTAAGTAAGGGATTGATGGAAAGGAAGATAGATTGAGATATTAGGGGAGGAAGATGGAAAAGTTAGAGAAGAAGAAGAATGATTCAAAACACACGTTCGAGACCATCCATGGAGAAAAGTCTCCCAGGGGTGAGGCGAAGAAGACACAAAACATTATTTAATGGGGACAGTTCGTAAGCAGTATCCTATAAAGTTCTAGTATTGTTAAGCAAATTATCAGCATGTTCCTTATCTATGCAACACCACTTTCTCTGGTTATTTATTACAAGATTGGTTTTCAGTTTGATTGCAATATTTTGGCATTTTCTTGTGAGTGTCGAGGTTTTTCAATTTTATAATCTATTTATGTTTATTTTCAGATTGCAAGAACTTTATGGGGTCGGTCGAAAAAATTGTTGAATCTCTTGGAAAGAATGATGAGAAAGAAAGCTAAGAAGCTACTGAAGCTGCTAGTCTGCTTGACAATTTGAGTTCAGTACGACCTCTACGTTATTGACTGAGCAGCTATAATCACTCTTAGATATACCGAGGAAAAAGGTAAGCGTTGTTGATTTTTTTTTTATAATTCTACAATTTGGCAATGTTTATGAACTTCTAGCATATATTCCGATATATGTACTCTTAGCTCGAGGAGCAGAACTTCTATTTGCTCATTTTCCATGCATAAGGTCAGCATATACAAGGAAATGCTCTTTATTGTACGGTGTTTCAAACAAGATTTCAAAAGATATAATAACTCTTACTCTAATATTGTGTTAAAGATGATTTAACGAGTACTACAAATGCTTACATGGAAAATGCTTGTTATTGTAGTTTTTGGTCCCGGAATGTGACTTATGATTCTGTGCTACAAATGATTACATGGAAAATGCTAGTTAGTAGTTTCTGGTTCCAGAATGTGACTTATGATTTTAGAATATTCTTTGAATTCAATCTTCTTATGCCCGTCACTTTAGACCAATTACTTAACTTTTGGAATACCTATAAAAGTTTGCATCTCTCTTCTACTTAACTGGTATATGAGTTATTGTCGTACTTCTATATGCTATATGTCTTCTTTTTTTAATTAAAAGTGCATTACTTATCAAATATGCAGATTTTAGGGAACATTACTGTCCCAAGCAAGAAAAGCTCTAGCCCTTTGGCATATTTTGGCATGTTTGTTACATTTTGAAGAAAAAACATTATCTAACCCCAATTAAAGGCTTTTCCTTCATAAATTTTCAGGGTAGCAAGTACCATCTCCCCTCCGGTTGAGGTTGACGTATAGGGAGAAGCATACTCTAGCCCAGAGTTAATTGTTGCCATTCAGTCACTATAAAGGTAGTTTTGACGACTTCCTAAGATTTCATGCTTTGTATTTGCAGTAGTGGATAGTGTTTTATAGAACTCTGTATGGTTATACATTGTCCACCGGTATATCTTGATTTATCTGGTCCTTTGATATTTTTTGAAATTTCTTACTTTTAGAATTTGATGGTTTCTTAGTCTCGAATTCTTGTGATTTTTATGGTTATACATTGTCCATCTGGACCTTCTATTCAAGTTTTTGGATTTGCGTTTTCTAATGTGCACATACTGATTTGTTTTTCCTCTTCTAGACTGGCATTTATTGAAAAGATTATAGTGTTCTTCACTTCAGTTTACAAGGTAGGTTTTCTGTTTCCTAATTTTATCTGCAATTTGATGATTTTACTGATCGACATTTATTCAAAATCTTGTATTGTTTTTTCCGTTTAAGTTTTCGGCTTTGAATCTTGTTTTGACTGATCTGATGGTATCCTTGTATATAGGCTTTCCTTTATAGGCTGGAAACCAAGTACACTTCTAATACTTCCAGGTTCAAATTCCCTACAATAGAGTGCTAGCAGAAGCTAAGAACAAATAATCAAAATCTTCTTCGAGCTATACTAATGCAGTTCTCTAGTTAATCAGGTATTCCATTCTGATTTCTAGGTGATGTAGATTCTTTGATGAACAATTATGCGCAGCGACTGTCTGCCCCTACAATTGGGGGTATGAAAAGGATCCATAGCTTCCATCCTGGAGCTGTTGTCATTTGGTAACTAATTGAATAATGGTTACAATTAATTAATAAGCAACAAAAAAAATCTAGGTTCTTTATTGGGGATTTGAGAGAACCGTAAACCTAGTAACAAGGGTAATTTAGAAACTGATAATTTCTTCACTTAACTAGAACCTGACATAACTAGTATTTTGCGTTTTCTAACCCCTGCTCTTATTTTTCATACAGTATCTCATGTCCAAAAGTTCTCGGTTGCAAAAGTTAGTAACCACTGCCGACGATGAAACTCACTACCAGTTCTACATTTTCGACATCCTTGTGATGTGGATGCCTTCCAGATATGCACAAAATTGTGTTATGGCATGATGGTTACCCTCAATGCCTACAATGTAATCAAAGCTCGATGTGTAGCAAAGTATTTTGACATGAGTGAAGCCGCAGAGAAAGACAACCTTATCTACGAGATTGAAGTCTAGCATATATATTCTATAGTTGGAAAGATTTGTATCGCCCTCCGGAGAAAATCTGTGTCTTGGTCCAACTTTTATTTAAGATTTATATATTATTTGTATTTTTTGTTGTGTATACTTTTAATAATTTTTATAAAGATTAACTTTTGGAATATGCTATTAGTTGTTTTATATTAAGTTGACGGATTTGGTGAATTTAATGGAACTTTTGGATGTTGATTCATGGATTGTGTAAAATATCTTACACACCTATTATGTGTTTCAATGATTAGTTTAAGAATCATCATATTTGTGGTTCAAACTAAAAATTAGAACACAAATTAAAATTAAAAAAATTCACTAAGAACGTTAATAAAGCTGTTTCAAAAATAGTCACAAGAACAATGCAAAATTGTTACAAATTATAGTTAGGAACGAACGTAAAATATTTTAAAATGACATTTAGATATGTTTCAAGGGTGTTCCAAAAATAATTTAGGAACACATTATATGTGTTCTAAAATCTAAGTTTAGGAACGTTTTATAATCGTTTCAAACTAAATTTAGGTACACTTTATAACCGTTCCTAAAATTGCAACGCCATTTTTAGGAACGGTTATGATATGTTCCTAAAACTATTAGGAACGTCAAAAAAATGTTCTTAAATGTCTTTTTTGGTGTAGTGGGAGAAGTGCTGCCATCAAACAGTATAATGGTAGGAAGCTTGTATTTAGGAGGAAATTGAACCTTCCTTCCATTCCGCAGGATAAGGTTATTTTATCCCAAGTCTTTGTAGACCATCTTTCTGCTTAAAGGCCTCAAACTGGGTGCATAAGAGTTTTACAGCCTCATTAGCATCCCCTGATGTCTGTGAATTAGTGGGTTGATTTTAATTGTTAGGAGGAAAGAACAGCATAATAATTACCACCCCCAACACCAGACTAACTGGGAGCAGCTTGAATTGGTACAGAAGCAACCTGGGGAGGCGGTACCCCCAAACCAACATTAACAGGTACAGAAGATACTATGAGCTCGGGATTTGTAGCAGGATTCATAACCAGTGGTACTGCATGTTGAGCCACGATTATAGTGTGCATACTTGCAACCATTTCAGCCATGGTCTTCAATTTGTCTTCCAGTACAAGCAATTCGTTGTTCTTGAATGGCTGAACTAGAAGCGTATTGGTCTTCTGTAATGGCATATGCTGTCACCTCTCTTGCCACTATTGACGAGATAGTTTGTTCAGAGCTTTCACTATCTGCGTCAAAGTCAGACAAAGAATCCTCTCTTAGATAAGTGATGGAAAAATCTTCCTGATTAAAGACATCATGGTCCAAATTCTGATTTTTTGATCTGGTATGTTGAAAGACCCCTTCACTAGATTCACGGAGTTAACCCAAGTACTGCTGACTGGGATTGCGTGACGTGCCGCGCTTTGAAGATTTCCTACCCCTAGTGTCTCTTGGAAGTCATATTGACATAAGTATATAACAGCTCATCTTCATCTCCCATCATAGGTTCAGGAAGTATAGTTCAGACGATCGAAGACAGATCGTTTAGCTGATTGGCAATAACACTTGATGACCACTTCATGAAGGCAGTGGCATTCTGATAGGTGATTTAGAGGTGAGTGAGACGTCTCCATAATCTCCATTTTTGTGTAAAACATTCTCGAAGATCAGTTACCACCACGGGACGAGAAAAAGTCGAAGGAACATATTCTTTAATGATGTTAGGAACATGACTCCGCTTCTTAAGATGCTTAGTTCCATGGGTGTATAAAGAAGTACTTAACTCATTAGCATAAGTGATTGGGTCCTTCTTTTCAAAGCTGTGTTTCTGTTGCAAGTTGGCCTTTGGCATAGGATACTTGCGTTTCACCGAGGTTGATACCGATTGACGCCTGTTGAGATAAGCACGCAAATCAGACAATTCTGCTTCTGGTGTATTTGTTTGAGATACTAGCAATTTTTTTTTGCTTGGATCTTGAGATATGCAAGGTTGGAAGATCTTGAGTAGTTATCATAGGAGTAGGCAGGATGCCTCTTTGATCAACATTCTTTCCCCTGGCAGAGATTTGAAGACCTCTGTTAAGAATAGAGGAATCTCTGTTCAAGGGAATACAGTCTGAGATATTTTCCACCAAGTCATAGACTGGGGAAGATTGAGAAAAGACCAAAGGGTACTTTCCTTTAATTTTTGAAGGGTTAGCTAAGAAGCATTTCCCTCTGTTTTGTTGTTGAACCACATTAGGCGCAGGTTGCGCAAGTTGAGGAAGTGTCAAAGGACTCTTTCCTTTGTTCTGTCTAGTATTAGCACTAGAACATTGCTTCTCCAAGTTCAGAACTAGAGAAGAAGAAGGAATAGTCAAAAGGCTATTTCCCTTGGGTTGCGCCAGGGCAACATGGTGGGCAAACTGTGCCTGGTAAGCAAGATGCATAGGTTGCGCCATAGCAGAATGAACTACTGGTTGTGCCTTGGCAGCAAGGTGAGTGGACTACACTCTGACAGTAGAGTGGGTAAGTTGTACTCGAGCAACAGGGTGAGCAGACCGTGCTCTGGCAACATGATGAATAGACTACACCTTGGCAGCAGGGTGAATGGACTGCGCCTTGGCCACATAAGCAATTTACGCATTGGCAGCAGAGGGAATGGGTTGCATACGAGTAACAGAAGCAGGCTGCGCCTGGGCAGCAGAGGCAGATTGTGCCTTGGCCACTGAGCGCTCAGGTTGCGCCTGGGCAACAGCAACTGTGGAAGACTTAGGAGTCCACACTGTTCTGTTCTTGGCGATAGCCACAGTGTGCTTGTTGCTCTTGGTGTTGATCATATCCTCGTAGGTTGTCTGGTTGAGTTGAACAACCAGAGTCTTTTGCGCCTTGCCGATTGACGCAGTATCACATTGAGTTATCACCTTCTCTTGGGAGGAGAAAGTCGTTCCCAGCAGAGTCGCCATTTTGTTTGCAAAAACAAAAAAGTTTATTCCAAACCTAAAAAGAATCGTATAAAGTACAATAAATTTTGGGAAAGTATAACTTTAGGAATCCGATCAGAAGACGATCGCTTTATTCCTTGGACTATGTGAACTTGAAGACTAAAGCCTCTGGAGAATGCAACAGCACTTTTGCAAGAACTCTTGATCTTTTATCCCTTGATAATGATTGGAAAATCTATTTATAGAGTTCTGGAAATAACTATTTTAGCAGTTATTCTGATGTGCGCGAGATTGAACTGCGCGACTTTAGGTTGCGCCAACTTCAAGTTTCGTCAACTTTCATTCAGTTACTCGAACATGTACTAACTGTATTTAGATGCGTGGCATCATATAATTGAAATGCGCATGGTCGTGTACAGAGTAGTGGACACGTTTTGAGAGATTAATGGCATGTGTGCCACATCATCCTGCTTTAGAACGTAAGTTGCTTCAACTTTACCAGGTTGTGCGAGCTTCAGTCAACGAGTCAAACTGTGCTTGATTAGGTTGCGCCTAGGCGTAACTCAATGCATAGGCACACGTCATTCTTTGGGTATGTGTCAGCTTGTGAAGAGAGTTTGTTCAGGTTGAGCCTAGGCGCAACTTGCAGAGTGCGTGGCACTGCTATCATCAAATGACAACAAATCGTCTCGAGCGCCATGCTTTACAGAATTCGAAGAGATTTTCTTCGTTTATCGTGCTGTCAGTCGTCAGTGTTGTCAGTTAATGATGACAATTATTGTCAGGTGCTACGTAGACTTTGGCGCAATGTGATTAGGCGCACTCTGACACATGGCATAACGTAAATATTGGCACAACTTGATCTCTGGACTTCATAACAGTGGCACAACTTGATCTCTTGGGCGCAACTTGATTGATGAGTAGTACAAACATGGAGCAACTTTATTTTTAGGCTCTACACTAATATTTAGGAACACCTTGTTCCAAGCTGTCCAACATTCAAATTTTTGAATATTTGAGACAGAATTTTGGCCAAATTCTGCCTCCTCGGACTAGTATAAATAGGGCTTGAATTCTCTTATTTCAAATCATCTCTCACTCTTAATCTTCTAAGCCTTATACATTCTAAGCCTTACTCTTCCAATCTACTAGCCACAAAACTTCTTAATCCCCAAGATACTCAAGTGCGATTCAGCTAGAAGTTATGTGCAAGAATTGTAAAGAAGTCACTTGGACAATTCTAAGTTTCACCTCTGCGAAGTTGTAGGAAGTTGGCATGCTCTTATGAGTAAAGGCATGCGTGTTTACCCTATTTCACAAATAGTGGATTTTAATCCTGAGCGAGAATTCTTAGGCTTGGACTAGTCCTACATGAGAGAACCAGGTTAAATTGTTGTGTTTGCATATGCTCTTCTGATCTCTCTTAAATTTCTGCATTACTACTCTGATTATATATTTTGTTGATAGTTGATTCTGGACTGGCATAGAGTTGAATTTTTAATTGGTGATTTTTGACACAAACTCTATTCACCCCCCCTCTACTAGAGTTGCCTACACGTATCTTCAATCTTGTGCACAAGTTGTCCAATGACCATGCAGGACTCGACTCAACTTACCATTCTACACAGTCTATACTCTTCTTAGGGTTTCCATCTCTATGCAGCCCCCAAGCGAGAGACTGCCTCGACGACAAACGGTCTTGAGAACTTTTTATGTTACTATACCTTTTGACTCAAACTCAGGAACGACTACATGATAGCCCTCTTGTTTAACTTGAACAAACCTTGTTCCATGCAATATCACGAACCAAGTCATACTCGATACGACAAGCCTTTAAACCATAGGAACGTGCAAGCTATAATAAGCATTGAGACCATATGGACGTTCCTGCTTTGACAAGCATTAACCCGATAAAACGTGTATTAGAATAATAGGAACATGTCACGCCCCGATCCATCAGGATCATTCGTCCTCGTTTGATCTCTGCAGAATCGATCGTCCTCGCTTGGACGTGATGTCGTGCAATTCTAAGTTGTGTTTGCACAAGGCTAAGACCTGTACAATAATAAGGTAGACAACAGCGCAGTGGATCATAAATACAGAAATTAAAGCAGTAGCGGAAAATATTACAAAAATAGAGTTTAACACAATGATAACATAAGAAAATTCTCTTTATTAATGTCTTTTGAAACTGAAGCTCTCATTGTTTCTCTTATACATGCCATACTTGGCTTACAATCTCTTTTGCAACATATAAAATTATAATGATCATGTTCCATACATTATATACCTTTGTATAGAAAATCATCTCTTTTGTATATTTATCTTCTAATTTCTAGGTCCCAAGGATGAGACTCTGGCTATCGCTTCGGACTTTCCATTTCGAACATCTTGCACATGCGTGCAAATTGGTGGTGGGTTAGTACATTAAAATACTGGTGATAGAGCAAAGGCTACACCGTCTGAAACGATCACTAAGTAATTTAGTGAGAAAATATTTCTTGTGACAAAGATCTTGCTACTTTTACCTGTGTTAATTTCATGCAGTATAGAGTCAGGTTACATCTTTTGAAAATACTTTTGAAAAACAATATTTTATTTTTTTCATTCAAGCACCTATTGGGTCAATTCCATGTACTAAGACAACCTCTACTACTCGGATGTGTGCATCGTGTTTCGTGAGCCATATCATTCATTAGAGACTTAACAATAACATAACATTTAGCATTCTTTTCTCTTGAACATATAGTAACAATGAGTAATACATTTCTATATCTATAATTGGATAGTAGCATTTCATGTGAATCAACTTATTCTTAGTAGCATTTCATGATTCCATAACCTAAAGCATAGAAGGTATGACTTATTCAGTGACTCTTACCCATAGCCGACGATCTACCCCTGCACAAGACAAGGATTAGCATAAATATAATACATATCTGACTATGTTCCATGTTCATCTCTATAGTATTAGGCTAACAACAATCTTTCCTTGTGCATGCCATCGATTAGCAATTGTGACTTAAGGCTCAGCTCTGCACTAACACATGTATATACTAGCGGTTGTGACTCATGGTTTCGCTCTGCACTAATATATACACATGCTAGCAGCTACGGTTCAGGGTTCAGCTCTTCACTAATCGACACCTATCTACATGATGGTCCATGGGTCCATTCCCATGGTTAGCCGATGTGACTCTTTGGTTCAGCTCGTCGCTACTAGACACAACACCCCCCTAATCGCGAGGTCTAGCATTCACCTCAGGGTTGCTATTATAATCTCTCCTAGGCCGATCGCTTCTAGTGCCCCAGGAAATGTTGAGAGACTATTACCTTGTGCACAAGTTGTCCGAGACCAATGCATTGTCACGCCCCGATTCCGTAGAATCGATAGTCGCCCCCGGGTGTGACGCCGTGCGAACCTAAGTTGCGATGGCACAAGGCATAGCCATAAGGTTATCCGAATCACAACATCAAGTTAGAGTACGTAGAGAAAATTGAATGACACATTGAAATAGAAGTAAACTTTTTCATTGATAATAAAACTTTATTTACATTGACTCTATTACAATCATTGCCGTGCGGGCTATAACATGACTAGACTTACAAAACGAACGCTGATGAGATAGTCGTTCCATACATTACATCCCTTTTTACAAGCAAAAACCATTACACATTTTCACCTGCAATCGAAGGAAGTCGAGTCGCCATTTATCTTCTTTTGTACTGAGTACGGAGTCTTCAAAAGGATTTAGAAACAAGCCTTTACATGGACAAGGCTTCAAAAGAGTCCATGCTGCCTTGAGCTTTTAAGCGGCACGCCCTTCGTGGTTCGTGGTACCTGCGTATAGAGCGAGGATCAGTACATTACACTTTGTACTGGTGCGTGGCTATTTACACTCCAAGCTCTCATTTGGTTGAAGAGTTTATATGACTTTAGTTCATGAATGTTTCTAACCATCCTAATGAATTTCATACAAGCATATGACAAGCATAATATAAAATACGTTGGAACTTATCCATGGCAGACCACGTTGTGCCTTATAAAACTTACTATGTTCTTCCCTGTCAATTGTTATCATTTTCATACCAAGTGCAATATTACGTACGATTGGTCATTGGCATCACAAGCCATCCTGGACGTATAGCTTTGTTAATCGGGATCCTTTCAACGCAAGTAGCTTGCTTCGTTGCAAGTCCCCGCTTAACCTGTGCTGAAACCTTATGCACGACTATACCCTGTTTCCTCCTAGGCCGAAACGGTCCCGTGGCCCCGGGTTGCCGCTCGAGGAAACTATCGCCTTCGCGACAAGTTGTCCAAAACCGTGCAAAGACATATTTTTCTTTTAGTTATTAAGAGATAGCCTACATTCTCTTTGAAAACTCAATCATTTTCTCGTGTTCGTGCCCTTGCATTTATCCTTTCATCCGCAACAACATTATCGATTTACCTAGGAAGGGGGTCATAAAGAGAAGGTTCATCCACTCACCGTGAGTTTACTTCAGGCAAGAAAACATGTTGGTCGCGCTAGACGTCGCCTACGCGATAACCTGAAATCACACAAGCAACCGATTAGAACACTACATTATTCAAGAAGTTCGATAGAAAATGCGAGTTCGAAATGCAAGCCATAAAAACCATCGAAAATATTCACGAAAACGTATTCAAAAAACAAAGCCAAAACCAATGCAAGCGACGTAAAAAGTATATCAACGGGAGGTCTCTCCCGACTCAGCCGCAGAGTCAATCCTTGAGGCGCAACCCGCTGAATATGGGACTTGGTTCTGAAGAAGCCATTCCAAAATGGAGAATGGATCTTAATTCAACCATTCCCGTTCGATCTACTCGATCGATCCCGACCTATCGGTCCCGACCGAATCGATAGTGACAGTGTTCCTTTCTTGTGCACCCCGTGGACGGAGTACGGGACACGATATAGGGACGGGGCACTGCACCATAACCAACTAAGAAAAAGTTTTGTCCTCGAAACTTAAAAATAGAACCTACCTCAACGATAACAATGAAGGGAATTTTTACTTCGTTTTTGACTCAAGCTCCGACGTCGACTCTTCGACCGAATAGTTTCTCCAGAGGATGCAGATGAGAGAAATAGCACAGTTACGGAGGAGTTTATCCTTACGCTCTAAGATTTGTACTGGCTCTTCGACATATGACAAGTCCGCCTTCAGGTCCAGCTTACCCAAATCTACCACATGGCTCTGATCGTGCACGTACTTTCGCAATTGTGAGACGTGGAAGATGTCATGTACCTCTGACAATGTAGATGGCAAGGCAATTTGGTAAGATACCGGGGTGACTCGCTTCAATATTTTGAACGGACCAACAAATCTTGGGCTCAATTTCCCCTTCGTACCGAACCTGGAAACTCCACGCATGGGCATGACTTTCAAGAATACATGGTCGCCTTTCGAGAACTCTAGGGGGCATCAGTGTGTGTCAGCATAGCTCTTCTGCCGGCTTTGTGTTATCTTCAATCTCTCCCGTATTAACTTGACCTTCTGCACGGTCTGCTCCACCAGCTCCGGACCGAGTATCTGCCGCTCCCCGACTTTATCCTAGCAAATGGGCGATCTGCACTTCCGGCCGTACAAAGCTTCATACGGCGCCATTTGGATGCTGGAGTGGTAGTTGTTGTATACAAACTCGGCCAACGGTAGATGGACATCCCAGCTTGACTTCAAGTCGATCGCACAGAGTCGTAACATGTCTTCGAGAATCTGGTTCACCCGCTCTGTTTGGCCGTCAGTCTGAGGATGATAAGCTGAGCTAAACTTCAACTTGGTCCCCAACGCTGAATACAGACTACTCTAGAAGCACGCTATGAACCGTCTATCGCAATCAGAGATGATAGATACTGGGATCCCGTGCAGCCGAACTATTTTATCAAGGTATATCTGAGCAAGGCAGTCGACGCTCCAAGTAACTTTGATGGCTATGAAGTGTGCTGACTTGGTTAGTCGATCGACGATGACCTAGACGGCGTCGTTTTCCCGCAGCGTCCTCGATAAGCCAACAACGAAGTCCATAGTGACATGATCCCATTTCCACTCTGGAATGGCAAGGTTCTGTATCTCCCCGCTCGATCGTTGGTGCTCGACTTTGACTTGCTGACAGGCCATACACTTTGACACAAAGAGCGCTACGTCCCTCTTTATGTTGTGCCACCAAAAGACAATTGGGAGGTCCTTATACAATTTGGTGTTACCAGGATGCAAAGAATATTTTGCATAATGTGCCTCCGACATTATCTCTTTTCTAAGTTCTACGTCATCCGGAACGCATAGCCGTCTCTTCACTCGCATCACTCCCGACTAGTCCTCTGCAAAGTCGAACGCTTTTTCTATCGATATCAGCTTTCGTATCTTCTCCATGTATGGATCGTCCTTCTGAGCAGACTTGATCCTCTCTAGTAGGCTCGGTTCCACCCGCAGTTGTGCCAGTTTTACGTCTCTAAAAAAAACTCGAAGTTCAATGCCCATTTCTTCCAAGTCGCGCAGCAGTCGATCGTTGATGTATAAAGAAGCTAAGTACTTCCGTCTCAGCGCATCCACTACAATATTTCCCTTGCCCGACGTGTAGTCGATTGATAAGTCATAGTCTTTGATCAGTTTGAGCCATCGCTTCTGCCGTAAATTCGATTCTTTCTGGGTGAAGAGATACTTGAGGCTTTTGTGGTCCATATAAATCCTGCATGCTACGCCATAGAGATAGTGACGCCACAACTTCAATACAAACATAATCGCCGCTAATTCTAGGTCGTGCGTGGGGTAGTTCTTCTCGTGCGGCTTCAACTGCCGGGAAGCAAAAGATATCATCTTATCCTGCTGCATGAGCACACACCCCAAGCCCTGGCCAGAAGCATCACTGAAGATTTGAAATCCCTCCATCCCTTCAGAAGGAACAAGTATCGGGGCCAAAACGAGCCGTTGTTTGAGCTCCTGGAAGGAAATTTCACAATCGTCTGACCACTTGAATGCGACTCCTTTCTGGGTGAGGCGAGTCAACAGCAATATAATCTTTGTGAAGTCCTTCACGAAGCGTCGGTAGTATCTCGCCAAGCCTAAGAAGCTTCAAATTTTGCTAACTGATGCGGGCCGTATCCAATCAGCAACTGCCTCAACTTTCTTTGGATCGACTGTGTTGCCCGCGGCGGAGATGATGTGCCCAAGGAATGAGATATTGTTCAGCCAAAAATCGTACTTGCTCATCTTCGCATACAACTGATTCTCTCGAAGGGTTTGGAGTACCATCCGCAGATGCTCTGCATGTTGTGCTCGATCCTTCGAGTAGACGAGGATGTCGTCGATGAAGACTACTATGAATTTGTCAACGAACAGACGGAACACCCGATTCATTAGATCCATGAAGACGGTAGAGGCGTTTGTCAGACCGAACGGCATTACCAAGAACTTGTAGTGGCCACAGCGAGTGCGAAAGGCAGACTTCGGCACGTCATCTGGCTTGACTTTGAGTTGGTGATAACCCGATCGCAGATCAATCTTCGAAAACACTATTGCACCTTGGAGCTGGTGTAACAAGTCGTCGATGCAGAGCAGGGATATTTGTTCCGGACGTTGGCCTTATTCAATTCCCAATAGTCGATGCAGAGCCGCATCGATCCATCCTTCTTCTTCAAGAATAGCACGGGTGCACCTCACGGCGAGACACTCGGACGGATAAACCCTCTGTCGAGTAATTCTTGTAGTTGTGCCTTCAGTTCTTTCAATTCTGCAGGGGCGATTCTGTACGGAGCTTTCGAGATCGGACGTGTATCGGGGAATGTGTCGATGGTGAACTCTATTTCTCGATCGAGCGACATGCCGGGTAGCTCATCCGAGAACATGTCTGGGAATTCTGCCACAACATCGGTCTGACCCGCGTTTGTACCATCATGTCTTATGTCATGAACGGATGCCAAGTAGCCTTCGCATCCGGAATGCAGCAGCTTTCGAGCCGAGATTGCCGAGATCACCATGCAGGTCGACGATGCTTCACCACACGAATAGCAGAATTCGGGCACTCCATATATGCGGAAGGTGACCTTCTTTCCTGCGCAGTCGATAGTAGCGTTGCAAGGACCGAGCCAATCCATGCCCAGTATGATGTTGAAGTCCTTCATGTCTAGAACTATCGCATCAAGGCCGATCTTTTGACCCCCAATACATATGGTTCCTCCCTCGTAGGCTAAATTTGTGAGTAGTGGTACGCCCGAAGGCATACTTACGCTAAGATCAAGGTCTAACGACATTGCAGGAAATTTGTGCTCGGCGGCGAAGTCCTCCGATATGAAAGTATGTTAAGCGCCTGAATCAAATAACACACGAGCAGGTACATTATTAAAGTTCAATATACCTGTCACGACAGTGTCGGAGGCGAACGCCTCATCTTAAGTCATGGCAAAGACACGTCCTTGAGCATTAGGACGTCGATCTTGGTTGTTGGGTTGAGTGGGCTGAGGAGGTCGGGGCGCCTGTCCTCGGTTCTCAGGACGGTGTTGTTGTGGTGGTGTGTTGGGATGATTTGGTCTACGGGCCATGCAATCTCACTTTTGGTTACCCTTCTGTCAGCAAACGAAGCATCCCCCTTCGAGGACAAAGCACTTGCTCGTCTCATGCCCAAAGGAAAGGCACTTGGCACGTCACAATGATAGGTTATGTCCCTGGTAACCATCGTGGTTCGGACGCTTTGATGCGTGATTGTTGCCTCCCGTATAGCTAGGACGTTTGTGATTGGAGTGGCACACAACGTCGGCAGCACCGAAAGGATGCAGGGTCTCAAGGCGGAGAGCGTGATTTAGAGCCTCGCCCGTGGTCTTGTACTTCGGGACCTCGACATGCGCACTGATAGAGTGTTGCAGACCAACTTCGAACCGTCGCACACGGCACTCCTCTGTAGGAAGAAACGCACCAGCAAACTTAGACAACTTGTTGAATTCTGCGACATACTGTTCTACTGTCTGGTTCCCTTGCTTCAACTATATGAACTCATTCTCCTTCGCTTGACGAATGGCTGACAGAAGGTACTCGACTTCAAAAGCTTTGCGGAACGTGGCCCAAGAGATCGGCGATGTGTTGTTGTCGCGTCGGATTGCTCGCTTGTACACGGCCCACCAGTCGTCTGCGTTCAACCATAGATGAAGTTGAGCACAGGCGACTTACTTTGATTCTTCAATGCCGAGGAGCTCGAAGTGATCTTCCAGCTCTTCCAACCAGTCGATTGCCATAGAAGGGCCTTCGGTGCCGCTGAAGGAAGTGCGGCACACTTTCTTGAATTTCGATACTTCAAAGTTGTACTTTTTTCGTGCCGCCGGTTGACGCTTGGGCTCCTCCGTGTCGACTTCAATGGGTTGGACCGTCTGCACGGTAGCAGTAGGTGCGGTGACGGTAGGCACAGTCGCAGAATTTCTGTTGGCCACGATTGTCTGGACGATCTGCTGCAGAGTATCCAGCTGCTTTTGTTGAAGTTTAGCTTGTGCATCGAAGCGAGCTTCGAACTGGGCCTGTCGTGCCTCTGTCTGTTGATGTCGTATTTCGGACTGGTTCCGATGTGCCTCCATCATGCGCAGCATCCTTTCGATGCTACTGTTAGAAGGTCCGGCCCGCGAACGACGCAAACTACTAGAGCCGCTAAAAGTGCTCTGCTCGTGCTCGGCCGTTGGTTCCGGTACTTCTGTAATACGAAGGTAAATGCATCAGTCACAAATTATTACGGACTTATTGTATGGAACAACTTATCTCATCGATGCGAGGTCAAAGGTTTGAAACTCTAGATGCGAGGCCAAAGGATGTAAATCCGTACTGTGATACCATTATGTCACGCCCCGATTCCGTAGAATCGATAGTCGTCCCCCGGGCATGATGTCTTGCGAACCTAAGTTGCGATCGCACAAGGCATAGTCATAAGGTTATCCGAATCACAACATCAAGTTAGAGTACGTAGAGAAAATTGAATGACACATTGAAATAAAAGTAAACTTTTTTATTGATAATAAAACTTCATTTACATTGAATCCATTACAATCATTGTCGCGCGGGCAACAACATGACTTGACTTACAAAACGAACGCTGATGAGATAGTCGTTCCATAGATTACATCCCTTTTTACAAGCAAAAACCATTACACATTTCCACCTGCAATCGAAGAAAGTCGAGTCGTCATTTGTCTTCTTTTGTACTGAGTGAGGAGTCTTCAAAAAGATTTAGAAACAAGCCTATACATGAACAAGGCTTCAAAAGAGTCCATGCTGCCTTAAGCTTTTAAGCTGCACACCCTTCGTGGTTCGGGGTACCTGCATGGAGAGCGAGGATCAGTACATTATACTTTGTACTGGTGCGTGGCTATTTAGGCTCCAAGCTCTCATTTGGTTGAAGAGTTTATATGACTTTAGCTCATGAATGTTTCTAACTATCCTAATAAATTTCAAACAAGCATATGACAAGCATAATATAAAATACGTTAGAATTTACCCACGGCGGACCGTGTCGTGCCTTATAAAACTTACCATGTTCTTCCCTGTCAATTGTTATCATTTTCATACCAAGTGCAATATTACGTGCGATTGGTCACTGGCATCACAAGCCATCTTGGACGTATAGATTTGTTAATCGGGGTCCTTTCAACGCAAGTAGCTAGCTCTGTGGCTCCCCATCCCGAAAATTTAGAACTATTTTATTATTATTTATTTCATTTATTATTATACTGTTACTATTATATTATATTATTCTTAAATAACATCATTTGAAATTACTTATTCTAACAATTAATTTTTTTAAATGAATTGTATATGCATAGGTGCATATTTTATAAACTATATACGAGGATAATTTGGATACTTTATTTAGAGTATGGAAATTATTTTATATAAAGCATATATGGATACCTATAGTTGGTGAGAGAGCTATATATATATGTAAATATATATATATATATATGTAATTATGGTAATATAAATATGTAATATACGATGTTCTATGCGCATATAAATATGTGTGTTTGTGTATATAGATATTATTTTGTTATATGTGTGTAGATGTATATACATATATATAGAAATAATATATATAGAAATATGTATATTTATAGATATTTATTTGTATACGTATATATATAAGTACATGTGTGTTTATGAATATGTATATAGAAATATGTATATGTATGAATATATAAATGTATAAAAATATGTGTGTATGAGTATATATACAAATATATTTATATGTATACATATAGTTGTATATATATAAATATATATATATGTATACAATAGTTAATAAAAAGAAATAGAAAAAAAGAAAGAAAAGGAAAGGGAATAGGAAGCAGTGGCAGCCCAACCACTATTTTCCCCACAGCCACACAGGCCAGCCCTAGCCCCGCAGTGGCAGAACTAAACATCAGCAATCTTAAGCCAGCCTCCCACAGGCCCGAGCACCCCCATGAGCCTAAACCCGTATTTCCCGAACTCAGCACAGTAAAACCGACCCCCCCGGTTATATTTGGCGTAGAAAGAGATCGAGATCGAGGAAGTTTATACCGCAACCCTAGCCGTGTCGCCACCAATGTTCCCTGCGACCTCCCCCAGCCCAGGTAGCCTCCGCACGCGGCCACGGCCACGCGGATGCACGCGCGCGCGTGCGAAGAACAAAGGAAGAACAGGACAGCAGCAAAGACAAAGTCCCCGACTTTGTGGTAAGCTTTCTCTGTCCACACTTATTCATTTTCGATTTCGTAAAGCCATTCAGGAAGCCTATATAACCATATAGAAACCCTAGAAATTAGGATTTGACATAGAGAACCCATCAGTCCGTAAAGTCGACGCAAAGTCGAACCGGAAACTGTCAAAATATGACACGTAAGATAGTCCAATCACCCGTATTCGAGGATCGATTCCGATCGATCCAGTGACCATTTAGAAATTCTACTTGAACACATTTTTAGGCAACATATAGGGGATCAGAAACTATTTCATAGTTCTGAATTTCACAAACCATGTACAGATTAATCCATTCTTGAAAATTCGGAAAAACCTTATTTCGAAAACTAAATTTAATGAAAAACACTCCGATACCACGTGCGTCCCGCCAAACCGGGCAACTTGGTCACGAACCGAAAGCATCGAAAGGTGCGTAACGGCCTCGTAGACGTGTGGGCTTTGACGGAATTCAAATTGGTCCCGTGTGCACGACGAATTTGATGCGTATCCGTCGAAATTCACCGTATCGGCCTCTGTGCAAATTCCTCAATTACTTCGTGCACGCTCTTCAGATCGAGACGATACTTGTGCCAACAGGACCGTATCTTTTTTTTGGTCCTGTATGCCAAGTTTGGTCCAATTCTGAGACAGTTGAATCGGACCGCCGTTTTGCGGGCCCCACGGTCCGACTCAACGGGCAATTTTGTGCACGGTCTGCCGGAATCTAACCCTGGACATACGGTTGGGTTCGTATCGAAAAAATGGACCTGTTGACATATAGTTTGATGACTTTAGAAACCATTGACTCTGGTACGCTTTTCGGTGCAAAGCGGGTCCAACGACGGATACCGTTTTGACCCGAAATTACCGTTTTGCCTATGTGTCCAGAATTGGACTTAAGGACGGGCAATCCTAGCTAATTTGACTATTCTGAGAATGTTGGTACTGTTTATTTCAGCATCTGGATACTTCTGCATGTGTTATTGGTTTCTCCAGCTAAGGACCTCAGGCAAGTGCACTTTCTGATTGCTTTTCGATTCATAGTAGTCTTTTCATTTCATGTTTATACATATATCTTGCTGCTTGTTGACACGCTCGTCACACGGAGTAGTCGGAAGGAAAAATATCTTAGTAAACATGTGGACTACCCAGAAATATCCCCAAAATGTCTATTCTTGCATGATAGCAGCTGCACACGTCACGTGCAGTGAGCCGGATTTACCTCCTAGCCGTTCACATGTCGAAACAGATATTTCACACCACATAGGTAGATGTCTTTTATTTTTCTCTTTACTTCTCTATCGTGCTATGTCATCAGTTATCTTCCAGTTTTTGTCTCTCATATGTTATTTTCATGTCTTGTTAATTCTATTGTGTTTTCGTATTGTCGTCGGTTTGTGTACTTGTTCCATTCCTGACTGGAAACCAACATTTTTTAGGTTTAGCCACGATCACTCTTAGCATTGGGAAGGCTTGGGTATGCTGAGGTCAACCTAGAAATAGAAAGCAATTGTATCAATTTCATTAATTATAAAATCTTATATTTTTTTAATTATAAATGTTGTAATAAATGTAGAAATGTGAATAAACAGCAAATGTTATTTCTTGAGCATTTATTTCTTGCGGGCTTGACAGCGTTCTACCGCCGACTCTGCGGTGTAGGCTGGCTTGGATACGTCTCGTATCCGAAAAGCGGGTGCGGGTCGTGACAAGTTTTTGTGGTGGCCCATGCAGGTCAGTTTTTGTAAAATATTGCGAACTCGTGATGGTACGTTAGTCGTACTATTGCGAGCCTGTGACCAGGAAATGCTTATTCACAAACTAGGATTAAAATGATTTAAGATAATGACTAGGACTAGGAGTCCCTTGTTCAAATTGACCGTTGGGTAGTTAAGGTTATTAGATAGGCCTTGCAATTTAGATAGCTTGCTAGATCCCTATAGGTACACTATTACTTTTGATATGACAATGTGATCCAATACGAGTATACTATTCGCTTGGTATGTTACGCTTGCCTAGAATTAAGGCGTTAATTTTGATAAACAGTTCAATTTTCTTTTTTTAGATATAAATCTTATATCATAAGTTAGAATTGTCAGTTTTAAATTCTATTTTGCTGTAAGGAGTTGGTTTATAATTCCTGATTATGTTATTCCTGTATGAACCCCGAGTTAGATTTGATTTAAAGTTTCCCTCAGCAATTTAAAATGCATATGAAATAGATACTAGAGTATTTGTATTTCTTTCGTCTTTCATTATTTTTTCCATGATTAAATCTTTTATTTTAAATGTTGTGATTGATAGGACAAATACCTACGCTCTATTTTTATTCAACTTGTTTGAATCTCTAGAAGCTCATGAATTTTTACGGTTATAGTTAGAGAAATATTAGCTAACCCATAAAGTTTAGACAGCAGCGCACTGTCGTCAATTATTTGAGAGTGGAAAATGTGGGTTCACTACAGCCAACAGCGCACTGGCGAGGCACAACCCATAGAATTGAAATCCTTTCGAAGAATTGTAGGTTATGGATCATTGCTAAAACTATGTCCTAGTTGACCTCTTTAGATCTTAAGATACCCTTGTGTCAATGTAAGGTATAGTACCGATAGCCTATTATAATTGAATCATGGAACCAAGGGCTTGCCACAACCAGAGTATACGGGCAAGGCATAATTCTTGGTAAAATGATTTCAGACGTAATTTCAAGTTTAGGATATTATAGAGGATAGAAAAGTGCCATGTATGCCCTCTAAGATCCAAGGCCAATACTAGTAGAAGTTCTGTAGCATGTCTTCCAACCTCGCATTTTGTGGTCATTGTGATCTATCGACGAGGTAATTGACTTACACTAATAGGTTTACTTAAAATATTAAATTCAGATGTCCTTAACCCATTAGTCGACCAAGGTCTTATAGATAGAAGATAGTAGGGTGCCTATAAATAAGGACACCAGGTAAGGTTTTGGATTCTCTCAAAACTCGAACTACTTATTCCTCCTTTCAAAAATCTCGCGTACTTGTATTTTGACTATCTTGACCAACGCTACTATTACAGCCTAGTTTTGCAAGCTTACTCTTTTATCGAGCTTGATTTAAGACATATGTTTATTGGGGACGCCCGCTAACATATTGTCTAATCAGAATCATTGTATTACGGTCTGATCAACCATGATGTATTTGGTTCGCTCTTCATCTAATTATCCTACGTGGATTGAGATATAGGTGTCTCCAAGATCTCATTCGCGACTGCTTTGACAATTCCTCTTGAATTATAAATTCGCCCTTGAATCACGCAATTGTATTCAGTAACACCATTCTTGAACTCGTTATTGTTTTGTTGTTCACTGATTTGCAAAGATGAAAACTCGTAATGGGTAGATGGACACAGAGTATCCCATGGCCATGGCCATGATAGCCGTATACGCAAGTATAGATACCATCGGCCAGCCCTGTGACTGGAACCTTGCCTTGAGTTACTCGTCCTCCCTTCGACATTAAACCTACTACCTTGATCTTCTAGTCATTGGAGTCCGAGAATGATTAGGATCTTTCCCTTGATCAAATGCCAACCTAAGAGACTACCTATTCTCAAGAGACTAATTATTGTGCGCCTCTCATCATTTGTTTGAAACTTGGTTTAACTAGAACCCTTATGACAATAGTCTGGCAAGTTTGACACAAACAGAAATTAATGACTCAGTTGTTAGAAATCTCTTTATATGATGTGCCTTAGAGTTGGTTACCCGGTCGATAACTCTTGTACACTATGGACGAGTAGAGCATTGTATTTTATCAACCATGTGTCATTGTACACACTCATTTTTCCATTTATTGAGGGATGATACTTGACTTGACTTATATCAACCGTATTTCGTTACGCCGTGCCTTATTCTTTATTAACAAGAGTCGAGGTACAGTATCCGAACTTTGGAATTCTTCTAGCCTCATCATTCCTAAAACCATGTCCTAGCCTCTAAGGTGGGTAGACTGTAAGCCTTCTAAAAATTTGAGATCTCCGAGGATCACCGATTGATTAGAATAAATTCCATTAGGATGATAATTAGTGCCCCGTAGACTCCCACTTTCTATTTAGATTATTTTGTGTCCCCGGTCGTGTCATTAATATTCGGAATACGAGACCAGCTATTACCTTCCAACAAACTTCATACGCAAGATCTAGACGAGTCCACCTTCGTCTATGTATATCATGTCCTACTCAAACACATTCCCTTGTACTCTATTCTTGTGGTACGACTTTCAGGAAAAAAAGACTAGTTATAACTCTTACCCACTACAACAAAAAACCCTTTTAATGACGGCTAAAAAGCGTCATTAATGACGAACCATGACGCTTTTTTTCATAGCAATCGTTATGAAAACGGGTGTTATAAATGTTTTTTAAAAGCGTCATAAAATAACCGTCATGAATCGTTTCTACAAAAGCGTTATGAATAGTTAATATATAGTGCACAATTCAGAACAATTTTAAAACGTCATGAATAGATAATTTGTATAGGCTCAATGCAACACACTTATAACACTTTATACTATTCAAATTAGCATATTTATAATGCTCTATACTGCACAGTATATATTACATTCCAAAAACTTAACATTATATATCACCATCTTTATTACATTTCTCAAAATAGAGTACATATCAACATCTTCATTACATTGAATATCCAAATACAGAATGTACCCAAAAAATAGGAATAAATCTCTCTTTTGCTAACCAAATTATTAGGAATATTTACTTAAGTAGATTCTGACCATGGATCTTCTCTCTGGCATCTCTTGAAGATATCGGGAGTCCCAAAGAGAAGTAGTGTCGCAGCTGAGCGACAACTTGGTGCTGCTGCAGCCGACGCCGTCGTGGGAGAGCCTCGTCCTCTGATCCCTTACTCTCGCCTGAACCCTCACCAGCGCCTGCATGCACCTCAGCGTCACGTTGTGCCCTTTTTGCAAAAAATCGGAAATGTCAGCTTAGCACTTTAGTAATTAATGCTGAAATATGAGCCTAGCAATCAACATGGATTTTACCAAGTCAATAAATTAAAGAAAGTTAATAAGAAATTTATATATTAGAAATCAAAATCGAAAATGCATAATTAAGAAATCATCACTTATTAGACTGACTGCACTTGGCGCAAATGGAGAATTGCTAAAAATAGAATGATATTAAAATGCCAACCAAATGGAGGTCTCGTGTTCCAAATCCTCACCCCACCTATATCCACAATTTAGATGTTATCAAGTTAGAACCAGGTATAGACACATTATAATTTGTAACATATTTTAAAATAAAAATATAATAGAATGAAATGTAAATTCGATATTGTATTGCCTAGTAGCAAATACTATGGCAAATGTAAGTTTTTGGCGTAAACAGTTAGTTCTTTGGTTCAACTTACAATCTATATATTCAACCTCCCTGAGATGGTTGTGGTCATATAATTGTATCATAACACAAATAAGAGAAACATAACTAGCTTTACAGTTTTGAAATCAAAAGAAAAAAGGCTTATCCCAATGGATATTTACTGGCAGATAATTGAATTAGAAAAAATGTAACCAAAATTTGAATAAAGAAAAGCGAGTAACAAACCCGGTACTAGCTATGGGATGATTTCACTTCCTTTGTGAGCATCCTGGGTGCAATTGCCATGGCCATTAGCTCTTGGAAGAGAAGCTTGCAGGCATAGGGTATATGTACCTGTGGTTCATAAATTAACAACTTTGAATACTACATGCGGTGCTAGAAAAATTGATTTTGAAAATTAAAATCCATGGTCTTCCGGGAAAGAAAAAAAAACATGCAAACTCTAAAATTTTTTTTGGACAAATGTATAGTTGACAGCAAAGGAAAAGGGTTGTTCAACAAAAAAGGTGAATCAAACTTGTACACATACAATTTTTTTAACATGCAACAACATGGCAAAACTTTAAATATACTGTGCCTCTTAGAATTGTAAGAAGTAACTAACTCACTAAGATAAATTAAGAGAAATCGGACTTACCTCTTAGAATTGTAAGCAGTAAAATTGTATTTCTTATCTATTGGATATTCAGTTAGTTCCTGCTAAAATACGACAAGACCATGATTCAAGACCTTCCGGAACCTACTATTAAAGTCGCAACTTGATGATATAAAAGATAAATTAAAGATGACTAGATATGAACTCATTGAAATACCATATACTGTAAAGCAAATGTGGAAAGGTTTCATTAAAATTTATATAGACGCTAAATTACTTCTCACATGACATTTCACAAGATATGTCCTTGATACTTTGCCGCTTGTAATACAAACAATTGGATCGTCTTAGGTTTGTAGATATGTTTTTGAGTAGCAAATGGTTTCCGACATCAGATGAAATAAAATATTGCTGAGATTTCCAAGGTTTCCAGATATCTCCTTCCAGGTTTCTGCCAAGATAGCCAACTAGAACATTGGTCTGATAATATCATAATCACATATCCGTGTAAACAAAATATATTATAATCATCTATCAATCAAACCTTAGTAATGGGTCCAAGAATTAGATAATTTTCCAATTCCTGAAATTTCCAACTCAATATCAAATCAGTGCCCTTGAATTTATGACCTTTTGACGAAAAGGATGGGATTATTCTGGGACCCAAAATATATATATTAACTATCACAAAAAATTATTATCACCAAGTTATATTATATCATGGATTACCTCATCATTCATCAAAAAATGGCCATATTGAACCATATTGACTGATCTACAAGTTATATACCTAGAGGATTTCATGGTCGACAAGAACCATAGACGAGATCCTACTTTATGGAGAAAGACGAGAGAGGAAAATATGAAGGCTAGGGCTTCTGGTCTTCTAATTTTACGATGCAATCAATTAATTATATCAAAAAAATTGATTCTAGCGCCAACTCGGAAGAAAAGAACCAATTTAACCCTAAAACCCTAAAATTACGAAGAAGAGCTCACCTGACGATTGACGGTGTCGAGGTACGGGCAGTCCCTCCTAACCTCCACCAGCCGCTGCCTCTTCCCCGACGGTGCACGAGCCGGCGGCGACCGATCCTCGTCCTCCTCTTCCTCTTCCCGACCATCGTGGCCGTTCCCTCTCGGCTCTCCGTCCTCATCGTCGCTGTAGCGAGCGATTGAGAGGAGGGAGTCGTTCTCCTGGTTGGGGTAGAACAGCCCGTAGTTCCTCTCGGACGTGGTTAGGATTAAAAATTGGGGGAGAAGAGGTTTGAGGAGGAGAGATGTTGCTGTTAGAAAATTGATAAGAAATGAATTTTCTCTCTCCCACTGAGCTTTTATACAGTGAAAGAATTACAAGTTTGCCACCGCTCTAAAATATTAATGACGTTTTGTTTTATAAACGTTATAAAAAGCCCAGAATTAGCCCAAACCGTCATAGAAAAAAGGTATTTCTTAACTTTGATAACGCTTATGTATCAGCCGTCATTAAAACTACTTGTCGAGCGTCATTAATAGGTCTTTTTGTTGTAGTGACCATAGTAACCGTATACTTTTCGACTCCCACTAGAGCCTCAACCTTGACTCAATTCATTCGACCAATATATGGCTGTGATCTACACGAAGCCCACTACGCACATGACACTAGTGTGCTACTCAATTGTGTCTTCTCGTGCTATTTAAAAAAGTCACTGAAGGCGCATTTTAAGCTTATGGACCTAGCTAACCAACCCGACTAGCAACTAGCTCAACCCTTGGATAGAAACCTATTCTAGGGTACCCTAACCTAGTAGAAATAGTTTATCTTGGGATCTTGTTCAGTCCATATAGATTGAGATCCGAGGTTCATCCAACCAACGAGTGATATCCAAATAGAAAACCCATTAAGACCTAGTAAACCCATCCAGACATACCACCATATTTGGACTATAGAACTGAACTATTTGAAGCGGCCCTGTATCTATTATGTAGTCTCCACCTCTTAGAAATGTGACGTCATTGGTAACCATTATCCCATCTACCTGGACGTCGCGATACGATCTTGTATTATATTTATATCCCTTACTCGTGTGTTTAAATAACCACGAAAAAGATCACAATCTTGATTTCTCGAAATTCCCTTCAATCATAGAACCTGTTTAGAGTAATTTTGAGAACGGAATTTATGTATTGTATGGATTGCAAGCCTTCTAAGAACGAAGGGTCTTTGACGTAGCAAGTGACTGGACTAGGGTAGCCCAATCTAGCGAATGAGACAAAAGGTTCATAAGTACTATTTATATCTGTATTATTAGATATTCTCTATCGCTCTTGAAACTTTATAATTGCTCTTGATTGTTCTTTCTTATTTTCCTGTCCTTTTTATTTTGAAGCGACGAATGGCCAAGCTTATTAGAATCTATCAATATTCTTAGCTACTTGCGTAAATTATTGCTTGTTAAATTTTGGATTGCTTGATAGATAGGAGAGGGTGGTAGAAGACTTATGCTATAGATATCTGTCAGTAATTACTTTTTGCAATTAACTGGAGGGTTACAATGTTATGACGTCAGGTGCTTGAAGTGGGTAGTGTGACCAAAGGTAGGTAGAAGTCCTCGATGATTCGCAGTTACGGAATGGCTAGCAGGAGGTATAAATATTCTTGAGAAATTAAACTTGAGAAGATTGTGGAAATAGTGGGTTTATTCTTTTACTTTTTTTTGAATTTTAGACGTATGTATAAGTTAGAATTTCGAGGACGAAATTATTTTTAAGGTGGGTAGATTTGTGGCTCCCCATCCCGAAAATTTAGAACTATTTTATTATTATTTATTTCATTTATTATTATACTGTTACTATTATATTATATTATTCTTAAATAGCATCATTTGAAATTACTTATTCTAACAATTCATTTTTTTTAAATAAATTGTATATGCATAGGTGCATATTTTATAAACTATATACGAGGATAATTTGGATACTTTATTTAGAGTATGGAAATTATTTTATATAAAGCATATATGGATACCTATAGTTGGTGAGAGAGCTATATATATATGTAAATATATATATGTAATTATGGTAATATAAATATATAATATACGATGTTGTATGCGCATATAAATATGTGTGTTTGTGTATATATATATATATATATATATATATATATATATATAAAATATATATATATATATATATATATATATATATATATATATATATATATATATATATATATGTGTGTGTGTGTGTGTGTGTGTGTGTGTGTGTGTATGTGTAGATATTATTTTGTTATATGTGTGTAGATGTATATACATATATATAGAAATAATATATATAGAAATACGTATATATATAGATATTTATATGTATACGTATATATATATATATAAGTACATGTGTGTTTATGAATATGTATATAGAAATAAGTATATGTATGAATATATAAACGTATAAAAATATGTGTGTATGAGTATATATATAAATATATTTATATTTATACATATAGCTGTATATATATAAATATATATATGTATACAATAGTTAATAAAAAGAAATAGAAAAAAGAAAGAAAACGAAAGGGAATAGGAAGCAGTGGCAGCCCAACTACTATTTTCCCCACAGCCACACAGGCCTGCCCGAGCCCCGTAATGGCAGAACTAAACAGCATCAATCTTAAGCCAGCCTCCCACAGGCCCGAGCACCCCCATGAACCCAGAGCCATATTTTCCGAACTCAACACAGTAAAACCGACCCCCCCTCGGTTATATTTGGCGTAGAGAGAGATCGAGATCGAGGAAGTTTATACCGCAACCCTAGCCACGCCGCCACCATTGTTCCCTGCGACCTCCCCCAGCCCAGGGCGCCGTCGCGCGAGCGTGCGAAGAACAAAGGAAGAACAGGACAACAGCAACGACAGGGTCCCCGACTTTGTGGCAAGCTTTCTCTGTCCACACTTATTCGTTTTCGATTCCGTAAAGCCATTGAGGAAGCCTATATAACCATATAGAAACCCTAGCAATTAGGATTCGACATAGAGAACCCATCAGTCTGTAAAGTCGACGCAAAGTCGAACCAAAAACTGTCAAAATAGGACACGTAAGACAGTCCAATCATCCGTATTCGAGGATCGATTCCGATCGATCCAGTGACCGTTTAGAAATTCTACTTGAACATATTTTTAGGCAACATATAGGGGATCGGAAACTATTTTGTAGTTCTGAATTTCACAAACCATGTACAGTTTAATCCATTCTTGAAAATTCAGAAAAACCTTATTTTGAAAACTAAAATTTAATAAAAAACACTCCGATACCACGTGCGTCCCGCCAAACCGGGCAACTTAGTCGCGAACCGAAAGCATCGAAAGATGCTTAACGGCTTCGTGGACGTGTGGGATTTGACGGAATTCAAATTGGTCGCGTGTGCGCGACGAATTTGATACGTATCCGTCAAAATTTACCGTATCGGCCTCTGTGCAAATTCTCCAATTACTTCGTGCACGCTCGTCAGATCGAGACGATACTTGTGCCAACAGGACCGTATCATTTTTCTGGTCCTGTATGCCATGTTTGGTCCAATTCTGAGACAGTTGAATCGGAACGCCGTTTTGCGGGCCCTACGGTCCGACTCAACGGGCGATTTTGTGCACGGCCTGCCGGAATCCAACTCTGGACATACGGTTGGGTTTATATCAAAAAATCGGACCTGTTGACATATAGTTTGACGACTTTAGAGACCGTTAACTCTGGCACGCTTTTCGGTACAAAGCGGGTCCAACGACGGACACCGTTTTGACCCAAAATTACCGTTTTGCCTCTGTGTCCAGAATTGGACTTAAGGACAGGCAATCCTAGCTAATTTGACTATTCTGAGAACGTTGGTACTGTTTATTTCAGCATCTGGATACTTCTGCATGTGTTGACTGATTGTGGCTCGTTGAGTGGTATAGTGTTATTGGTTTCTCCAGCTAAGGACCTCAGGCAAGTGCACTTTCTGATTGCTTTTCGATTCATAGTAGTCTTTTCATTTTATGTTTATACATATATCTTACTGCTTGTTGACACGCTCGTCACACGGAGTAGTCGGGAGGAGAAATATCTTAGTAAACATGTGGACTACCTAGAAATATCTCCAAAATGTCTATTCTTGCATGATAGCAGCTGTACACGACACGTACAGTGAGCCGGATTTACCCCTAGCCATTCACATGTCGAAACAGATATTTCATACCACATAGGTAGATGTCTTTTATTTTTTCCTTTACTTCTCTATCGTGCTATGCCATCAGTTATCTTCCAGTTTTTATCTCTCATATGTTATTTTTATGTCTTGTTAATTCTATTGTATTTTCGTATTGCCGTCTGTTTGTGTACTTGTTCTATTCCTGACTGAAAATCAATATTTTTCAAGTTTAGCCGCGATCACTCTTAGCATTGGGAAGGCTTGGGTATGCTGAGGTCAACCTAGAAATAGAAAGCAATTGTATCAATTTTATTAATCGTAAAATCTTGTATTTTCTTTAATTATAAATGTTGTAATAAATGTAAAAATGTGAATGAGCAGCAAATATTATTTCTTGAGCATTTATTTCTTGCGGGCTTGACAGCGTTCTACCGCCGACTCTGCGACGTAGGCTGGCTTGGATACGTCTCGTATCCGAAAAGCGGGTGCGGGTTGTGACAAGCTCCGTTGCAAGTCTCCGCTTAACCTGTGCTGAAACCTTATGCACGACTATACCCTGTTTCCTCCTAGGCCGAAATGGTCCTGTGGCCCCGGGTTGCCGCTCGAGGAGACTATCGCCTTGTCGACAAGTTGTCCATAACCGTGCAAAGACATATTTTTCTTTTAGTTATTAAGACATAGCCTACATTCTCTTTGAAAATTCAATCATTTTCCCGTGTTCGTGCCCTTGCATTTATCTTTCCATTCGCAACAACATTATCGATTTACCTAGAAAGGGGGTCTAGAAGAGAAGGGTCAGCCACTCACCTTGAGTTTACTTCAGGCGAGAGAACATGTTGGTCGCACTAGACGTCGCCTATGCGATTACCTGAAATCGCACAAGCAGCCGATTAGAATACTGCATTATTCAAGAAGTTCGATAGGAAATACGAGTTCGAAATACAAGCCATGAAAACCATCGAAAATATTCACGAAAACGCATTCAGAAAACAAAGCCAAAACCAACACAAGCGGCGTGAAAAGCAGAACAACGGGAGGTCTCTCCCGACTCAGCCGCAGAGTCAATCTTGAGGCGCTACCCGCTGAATATGGGACTTAGTTCCGAAGAAGCCATTCCATAACGGGGAATGGATCTTAATTCAACCGTTCCCGTTCGATCGACTCGATCGATCCCGACCTATCGGTCCCAACCGAATCGATAGCGACAGTGTTCCTTTCTTGCGCACCCTGTAGACGAAGTACGGGGCACGATGTAGGGATGGGGCACTACATGCATGAATGCAACTCTATCAGATAAAAATCATTCAATTCATAGTCTATCAGTAAGCAATATTTTTGTCTTTTCTCTTCATTTTAAAATAGAGCCAGTGGCTCCTCTTTTCTTTTCAGACTACGAAGCAAAAAGCTTCTTTCCTTTCATTCATTAAACAACATAGTCATAACTCTACTTTTCTCTTTAATGTCATTCTTTCAAACAAAATAAGTACTATTATTACATATCTATCATTTCAGTACACGATACTTGAACTTGAAATCATTCAACTTTTACAAACATGGTATCATTTCTATTACAGCAAGCATAACATTCTACTATTGATAACATACAAATTAGAGACCATGCAAACATTCTTTTTCATCGTCTTATTAAGCATGACAACAATTCTTTAATTGAAGCAACATTCTAACTTAGCATGGCAACATCTTGTCTTGTCTTAGCATAGCATTGGTCGTTTATTAAACAACATAAAATTTCTCTAATTAAAGCATAATGGGTCATCACACTAGAATTCTTGATGATTACAGAATTGTTCTTAACAATAAACATTCATTCAAAATTATGGATTCTTTATTATAAAAGAATCAAAAAATGCAGTCATTGTCCACTCACCCAGATCAATCTTCTTTTGTTCCAGAGCCACAGATCAATTGTCTTCTGTTCCAGAGCCAATAATATGATTTCTCTGTCTATATAGTGCCTTTGCGGAGTAGGGCACTACACAACATATAGACTATGATAATAAGGCGATAGTTTATGTGGCAGAATAAAAAACTTCTACTTTTATCCAATTTGTGGGGTCGAAAGACCAAATGTCAGTTTGAAACCCAACGTAAAGTATAATTTAAGCATCAACTTCATTATTTGCATGTTCTACATAATCTGACTCATAGCGGGATTATTTCCTTAGCTATGCGGGTTCGTCTCTTTTATTAGCATACCTACTTAGTGTATTAGTAAACAACCAGTTTATTACGTATGAAGGCGAAGCAGAGAAAGCCACCCACCTGAGCGAGGAGTCGCCTCAACCGAGCAGAACTTCGAGCAAGCCGTTGCATAGCTATGTCCGAACATCGTTTGCATTCCTTTGATTCATCGTGTTGAATTGTTGAAATGAGCAAGGCGGGGCACTACATCCATAAATTCTAAGATAATCCCCCAAATCCACAAAATAAGTACATGCCATAAGAAGAGTGCATCGGGAACAAATCCATTGAAATAGAGCCTAAAGAAAACTACAACTAAACTACTAGGGAAAATAGGTGCTAGCTCTATCATGCCAACCTAGTGCTGGTCGGTTAGGATGTCCACATCTCCTACTTGGTGACCATAATGAGTAGGGTAAAAGTCTTCCTCATCTAAAATATCAGCTTATGCAGTCAGGATTGGAGCAAGTACAAATACTGCTATAAAATCGCACAATACAAAATAAATCTATGTGAAATACTATCACAGAAAGGAAGATGGTAAAAACAAGTAATGGAACTAGTAATCATATAAAAATATAGTAAGGACTAACATGTATTAGGAATGGAAACTAATAATCGTGCAACTGATATAACTGAAGTGCGAGGAATAGAATCAAAAGAGTATAAATGTGCATGTGCAATTTAGAATTAAACATTCGACATGTAGACGATTGAGGGTAATCTAGTACGTCATCACGTATAGTGCACGACGACTATCGTTCGAATACTAATACTGATCGATATAGTCTAAGTTGACCATATGCCTACTAGCATAGTCTCCCTCCCAATACTTATTCGATATATGACACTAATCAGTTGAGACTAATGTACAAATCAAGATAAAACTCTGAATCAAATTTGATAACTCTCTCGTGTATGAATTACTATGTCACAAACTAGCATGTGAATATATGATAAAACAATCATGATAGCATTTATAATGTAAAATGTGACAATTAGTGTAATATACTTGCCTGAAGGATAACTGAAGTCGACGTATCACAGTCACAACATGCTAATACGAAAAAAGGTCCAAAAAATACTAACTCTCACAAATGATCCCAACGGCCAAAGTAGATATCACCAACGAATCCAGAATATGCCAAATAGCCCAAATTCATATAAATGGTCCCTATTTGGTCCAAGGCCAAAAATTCATGTTTGGGAGATAGGTGGTGTCCGCAAGTGTGGGCATGCAAAAGACGAAAAAAGTAGCCAAATTAGTCTGAGCTAAAAAATGATATATTATATATGATTTAAGGGTAAAATGATGCCACGAATCCAACGGTGGTGTTATATTCACGACCTAAAGTCCATATTTCAAAATGAGATTTTATTTTGAATAATTTTTGTCTTTACGTAATTTTGAACCACCAACTTTGGCATTGAATTAAATCGATCAAATGACAGAATACAAGAATAGATTTTTATACGAATAAAGGTGGTTATACCTGCTGTGCAGAGGCACTGGCGGCTGGTCGAATGGAGCTACGATGAGGGAGAAACAAATATGCAAATTAGGCACAACGAAATTATCAAAATAAACACAGTTTTGTATGCTCAAATTGGCAGCCAGATTTGATCTATTAAACGATTTAACGGATAAAAATTGACAGAGAGGGAGATGGTTGAAGACCAAAGAAATGGATCTAAAATCCAACGACTGGATCGTTCAAAAACGTGAGCAAAGTTGCTTCAACGAAATAATTTCTAAATTGCGCATCACGACGGGGTCTTGAGAAAATGTAGAAATCGTCTAATTGACTATCAACAGGGGGTCGACTAGGCTCGCTAGAGGCGCTTCGGGGCTCGACATGTAAACCCCCTCCCCATTTATATTTATTTATTAGTATTGTTATTTATTATTATTATTAGGTTATTATATTCTTTTTTATGTGAGCTAAAGGAATTAGATTAGAGAATTCAATTACGGCACCTCCCTAATTCATTCATTCAAATTTATTACCAATTTCACTTCAAATCAAATTAGGATCTAATCCGACTCTTTTGTGCTTTTGGGTCAACCTTTTTTTTTTTGCTACTGTTTTTGTATTTTTATCCACCTAGCCTTTTTTCCTTATATTATTTTTTGTTATTTAATAGGTAGCATAGCTTCCTATTTCTTTTACTATTTTCCCGACCCACCATTCCCTTTGAAATTCACTTCAGCTGCATTTCCGTGTTTGATAGCTTTTATTTTTCATGAAATTTTTTCCAAAAAACTAAAAAAAATTATATTTTTTTCTAAAATGGTGGAAAATAAAACTTGTCCAACCCATAAGAAAATATTATTTTTCATGAAAATTATTTCCATGAAAAATAATGACAATCAAACATCAAATTAAGTTTTTCATGAAAATTATTTTAAATTCCATGGAATTATTTTTCTAGAAAAATAATTTCATAGAATTATTTTTTTTTCACATATTTTCTACCTTACAATCAAACGCACCCTTCATATATTTTTCAGCCAAACTACAGTTTCGTCCCACCAACCAAACCATTTTTCCAACTTAATTTTTTTTTCTTTCTTTCTTGTGCCTCATCTTGTTGAAGCCCACAAGAAAGAGTAAGTCCCTTATATTCATTGGTGACGGGTCGGTCGGGCTCGTAAACCTGCTCCAAACCTGAAAACCGCAGCTGAATTCAAATTCCAGAACAGTGCGTCTTCTACGTTGGGTTCATGTACGTTTGCTGTACAACTGCAACCCTACACACATTCTGCCGCTTGTAGTTGGCACAAGCACGCCATCTTGTTCGACCAAACCTCACTAGAGCTGGCCTCGCCTCCTCTTACCTCCTCTCTATATTTATATACTAGTGGATAACCCGTGCCACAATGGCACGGACACGAACCCGACCTTCTCGACGGCGTGCAGGCACCGGGCCAGCGCCAGGAAGTTCCGGACGGAGACGCGGCCTCCGAATCCGGCCTTCTCGACGTAGGCATGCAGGCACCGGACCAGCGTTAGGGACACGAGCCCGACGGAGGTGGACACGGCAAAGACCACGGTGGCGGCGTTCGGGGCGGCGTGGGACCTCATGGAGGCAAAGATGCGCAGGACCGTCGCGGGGCGTCCGAGGACGGCGAGACCCGAGACGGCGGCGATCCAGCAGACGACGTCCCTGTGCGACATTGTGTGGAACACCTGCAGGACGTGGTCGGCGGAGCCGCGTCAGAAATAGGCGGTGAGCATTACGGTCTGCACGAAGGGGTCGGGCTAGAACAGGGCCGGCCCTGAGTTAATGGGGGCCCTAGGCAAATTTTTAAATGGAGCCCATATATAATATAAAAAAATTGAACTAAAAAATGATTCAACCAAGGCTAGAACCTAGGACCTCTTGTGTACAAGTATAACAAACTACCGCTACACCACAAATATTTTATGATAAATAATGATCATATTATATAATAGTTCTATTTTCAATATAAGATTACTAATATATATATACATTTAAATTAATTTTTTTGGGCCCCCAAATTTCATGGGTCCCTGGGCGGTCGCTCTAGCCGCCCTGGGCCGGAATCCGAAGAGGAGGGCGTGTGTGTGGAGCGACCTGGTGGCGGCGACGGCGGTAGTGGTGTTGAACAAGGAAGAGAAGGTGTGGGAGTCGGGAGGGACGCGGCGGCGGAGCATTTGGGAGTAGATGGAAAGTGGGTCGGCGGAGATGGCGATGGCGGTGTTGAAGGAGAAGGGATTGAGGTTGGTCATGGCGGAGAAGAGGGAGGCGGCGAAGGAAGGGTCGACGTCGGTGGCGCGGTGGAGGAGGCTGCTTGCGACGAAGGGATTGTGGAAGAGGCCGGCGACGACGACGTGGACGAGGATGGAGCGGAGGCGGCGGAGGGAGGGACGGTGCAAGAGGAGCTGGAGGCGGGGGTGCCGTTGGAACAACTGGTTGCTCCGCACCCAACATGGGACCTCCTCCTCTCTTATAGAGAGGGGCAATTTACTCATTTCATCATTGTTGAACCAAAGCACATGGGTCGGACCAAAAACCCACTGTGCTTTATATTATAGATACATTGCTGAAAAAATTTCTTTGATTCCTATAAACAAAATAACAAGTTTTAGTTTTACCGGTATCTGGAGAAGTCAAACACGAAGCACCTACCTAAGATATTATTCTAGATAGACTTGTTCCTAATTCCTTCTACGCGTAAAACTTACGTGCTACCAACTTCTTGTCACACTACACACAGCTTCGAAATAGTGACCCAAACTTAGCTCTTGTTCATAAAAGGAATGTGTAGAACAGAGATTGCAGAAGGATTAGAGATTAAGACGGAGTTTTTGTATAGATTTAACGTATGGATGGATCAACACATAGAGGAAACTACTGTATATCTAAGTAATCCTCTGTCCTGACTAATGAATAGGATTTTAATAGAAATAACCGCTAATAAAATTGGTCGGTTAAGAGCAATACAACAAATATATCGAAAATACATGTCCAACGTTCAGAATATTTAAGGAGAGAAACAGTTTGAAAACAATGAACAACAAAATATTTTTTAAGGTCTCAACCCGAACACGAAGAAGAGATAAAAATCGATATTCTGCGTGCGCAGATGTGGGCTCGAATCCGCACCCTTCTCGTGCACCGAACCAAACCGAGCGGCCCGAACGGCGGCGCGCGTGTAAACTCCCTAAATTTTTACAATATTTTTTAAATTTATTTAATTAGAATAATTATGGTATATACTGAGTATATATACAGTATATGAATTGTTGGCTGCTAATGCTCACTGTGAGCAAAAGCTCAAGTCCTTTATAATTTTAGTCCCACATCGGTTTGGCATGAGTAAGTTTGTGTGTATATATTACCACTCCCTCCTTTGCTTCATTAAAAGTTGTGTGTGGGAGCTCCATGGGCCACACATGAGCGCCGCCGCCCGGCCCGGTCCGGCTCGGCGCGCGTAATGGGTGCGGGTACGTGCCCACGTCTGCGAGCGCCGAATGCCGATTCGAGTTCCTCTTCGGGTTCGGGCCGAGACCCTAAAAGATTTTTTTCTCCTTTCTAAAAATTCTGACCGTTATAAATTTTTAAATTCCATAACGTTCACAATTCAAATTCCGTCCAGGTTCAATGAACCATGTGCTGAAAAATATTTTGTAACGTTCATTTTAATTGACTCATTAAATCTGTCATTATTCTCCTACGTTGGAAAATGCCTATATATACCTTGTTTCATTCCTTCAATTTTTAGACACAGAAATTATTTTTTCTCTCTAAAATTCTCGTCCTCTTAAGATCACTGCTGTTCTCTATTATTGCTCTGGGCGGAGCTAAGTCGGGGTCACTCTCTCGACGTCGTGTTCGGCTACGAGATTCCGGTGGAGCAGGAATTTTACCACTAGGGGCGTTCGGATTCAGTCTGCACATAGACCGAGATAACTCTAGGGCAGTGCTGCATGCACGACTTCCCCGGAGGCCGGTAACAATTTAATTTTTTTTTCATTGCAGATTTAAACCGAAGTATTATTGAAGAATTTCCAACAATCTAAGAGTTAGCTTTTTCTAAAATGAAATTGCTTGCTGCAATCAAATAAATTATTTTACGACCAAATAATTTGCTTACTGCCGTATCAAATAACTTGCTGTCATATAAAGTTCGTATACTGCATTCAACTATTTCTTGCTTGCTTTATAGCAAATCAAACAAAGATATTTCTTACTGTAAGAAATAAGAAATATACATAAGTAGCGTATTACTGTTACAAATCAAAACTTGCTTTGATATACATAAGTAGCTTTAAATACAAAAGTAGCTTGCTGGCTTTGATATACAAAAGTAGCTTTGATATACAAATATTTCTTTCATATTTCTTAAATGTCACAAATACTAAGAAGTAAGTTTTATTAAACCTTTTAACATAATTTGTTACTGTTACTGTTTAGTATATAAAGCTTTTTGTCCATACAAATATTTTTTTCCATACAAACAAGCTTTTTGTCAATACTTGTCCTTCATACAAGCTTCCTGTTAACAAACAAATTTTATTACTATCAAAATTTATTAGAACAATTATTTGCTATTGAAAACTTTTAAAGTTTTCCTTTTTTTTTTCCAAGCAAATTATTTGTTTTAGCTATAAAAAGCTATCGTAATTTATTTCATATCGGTACCGTATTATTTAATAACATTTGTTATTACATATAACTAAGACTGTTATTATCAATTATCACTTCCTAGATTGACACCTTAGACAAACATTAGTGTGTTACTACATTTTTTCAATACTAGTTCTTTTTTTTACACAATATATCAATTTAGGCTAAATCAAACAATTAATTGATTTAGTAAAATTTCTTTAATTTTAAAGTTCTAAAGTTAAGATTTGTTTTGGAACAAGCCGAAAGGGCCCTTCTGTCAACAATGCGAAAAATCGTCTAAGCGACCGGTACTTAAGTGTTCCTAGTGAACCTCCGCTTGCTGGGATCCGGCCCCTACAGCTAATCCAAACTTATCAAAACTTAAAAAACTAAAATTTTGAAGGTAGATTACTAAAATTATTTTAACTATTAATTTTAGCTTAAAACCATCTTATTGAGTAAATATAATTTTTTTCAGACCTTAGAAAACATGACTTCCAAGGAAGAGACTTTTTCTGCAAAGCCTGCAAAATTCAATGGCACCTACTTCAAGAGGTGGCAGAGCCAGATGAAATTTTGGCTTACAACTTTAGGTCTGATTTCTGCCATTGATGGGTCCACACCCATCTCAAATGATTCTGATGAGACTTAGTCTGACGTAGGGGTTTCCAAGTCCTCCTCTATCAAACCCATGACCCCTAAGGAAATAGACTACCATTGCTTCCACAGAATCTTAAGCGCTATGTCTGAGTCTCTCTATGACATATTTTTTGAATATAAAAATGCTAAAGAACTCTGGGATGCTTTGGAAGATGAGTTGATGATGCTGGAATTGATAGATTCATTTCCACCACATTCAACCAATATGTCATGGTAGATAACAAACCTATCAATGACCAAATCCATGAGTTCCAAGAACACCTTAGGCATGTTCAAGCCAAGGGAGCTTCTTTTCTACTGAGCACAAAATAGGATGTTTGATAGATAAACTCCCTCCTTCCTGGTCTAAAGTGGCAAAGGACCTACTACATCTACAAGGATCTATTACGTACTCTCAAGCTCTACAGAGAATTAGAACAGAAGAGCAATATAGGTCCAAGACCAAAGCTAGGTCAAATACCACAGCTAAGGTAAACCTTGTAGAAAGCCATAAAAAACATAGGTCAAACAACCATCTCAAATCCAAGAAAAACTCCTTCAAAAAGAAGCAGAGTCTTCAACCTCCTCACCAAAACCATCACTACTAAAACCATCACCACCAAAACCCTTAACCCAAAAATGTAGAAACTTTTGTCAGACTTAGGATCAAAGAAAATTTTGTTTTGTGTGTAGTAGAACCAACCATACAGCCATCAACTGCTTCCAAAGGAAGAAAGAACCTATCCAGAACTCCTTCAAGGAAAAAGGCAAGCCAGAGGCTAACATGATTCTGAATGGGTCTTCCAGCTCCTTCAGGTCTGTAAGCTTTCAACCTGTAGTAAACCTGTCTTTCCATTCTGATGATTGGTGGTTGGATTCTGGAGCTAATGTTCAATTTTATTTGATCGCTCCTGTTTTTCAACCTATCAGGAATCAGGTGGAGAAGGAATGACTCTAGGAGATGGCTCAACGGCACAAATTGTAGGAAGAGGAAGAATAGATGAAGATGACATCAGGAAAAATTCTACCTCTTCATGATGTACTTCATGTGCCGTCTGTCAGAAGGAATCTTGTTAGTGGATCCCTCCTTGTAGCCTCAGGATACAAAATTGTAATGGAGGCCAATAAAGTAGTTTTCTCTAAGAATAATTTGTTTATGGGAAAAGGATTTGTGAAAGATGTACTCTTTATTTTAAGTACCATGAATAAAATTTCAAATCCTTCTTTTGTTGCAAATGTTGAATCATCAAATATTTGGCATGGTAGATTAGGTCATGTAAACTTAGGATCTATTAAAAGGATGATGAACTTAGATCTCATCTCTAAGACTCCTATAGATGATGAACACAAATGTGAGATTTGTGTTCAAGCCAAACATACTAGATTACCTTTCAAATCTGTCTATAGAGATTCTGAACTCCTAGAACTTATCCATAGTGATGTTTGTGATTCCAATAGGGTCTTAACCCGAGGCGGTAGGAAATACTTTGTCACTTTTATAGATGACCATTCAAAGTATTGTTACACCTACCTCCTTAAGACCAAAGATGAAGTTCTAGACAGATTCAAGGTCTATAAATCTGAAGCTGAGAACCAGTTGGATAGGAAGATTAAGATTCTTAGAACAGATCGTGGTGGAGAGTATACCTCAAATGAAATGACTAACTTTTGTGAAGAGCATGAAATTATTCATGAGGTAACTGGTCCTTATTCACCACAATCCAATAGAGCTGCTGAAAAGAAGAATCGCACACTTTTAGATATGGTCAATGTCATGCTTCTCAGCTCAGGTGCCCCTGATAATCTTCGAAAAGAAGCCTTATTGTCAGCCTATTATATTCTTAATAGGATACCCAGTAGACTAATGATAAGATCCCATATGAGTTATGAAAAGGTCGAACCCCTAGGATTAATTACCTCAAAGTTTGGGGATGTCTAGCTAAAGTAGGAATTCCTGAACCCAAAAAGAGGAAGATAGGACCTAAGATCGTAGATGCTGTATTCATAGGATATGCCCTAGATAGTAATGTTAATAGATTTCTTGTAACCCATTCTGAAGTAAATAAAATCTCTAATAACACAATCATTGAAGCTAGAGATGCAGTTTATTTTGAGAACATTTTTCCCTTCAAGGATAGAACCCCTTCATCTTCTTCTAACCCTTCTCTTACTCCGTCTACTAGTTCTCATGACCAAACGCCTAATTCTCAATCTGAACAAGTTATAGAACCTAGAAGGAGTAAAAGAGAAAGGATTGAAAAGAATTTAGGAGAAGGATTCTTCAAATTTTTGATAGAGGGTGATCCCTCAACTTATGAAGAAGCCATATCCTCTCCTGATGCCCCTTTCTGGAAAGAAGCTATTAATAATGAGTACAACTCCATCATGGAGAACAATACTTGGTTCTTAGTAGACCTTCCTTTAGGCAGCAAACCCATAGGTTGTAAGTGGATCTTTAAGAAGAAACTTAGAGCCAATGGTACCATAGAGAAATATAAGACTAGATTAGTAGCCAAAGGTTTTATCCAGAAAAAAAGATTAGATTACTTCGATACATATTCTCCTCTTGCTAGGATTTCTTCTATTAGAACCATCCTAGCCTTAACTTCCATTTATGCCTTGCTGATCCATCAAATGGATGTAAAGACAACATTTTTAAATGGAGATTTAGAGGAAAAAATTTATATGGAGCAACCTGAAGGTTTTATTGCTAAAGGCCAAGAAAATAAGGTTTGTAGATTAGTAAAATCTCTTTATGGCCTAAAGCAAGCTCCCAAGCAATAGCACAACAAATATGACAAAGTTATTATAGAATTTGGTTTTGTGCCAAATGAATATGACTAATATTTGTAATCCAAAAATACAAATAAAGTTGTGTTATCTTATGCTTGTATGTTGATGATATCCTTATTTTAGAATCTTTACTGGAATTGATAAATAATACTAAAAATTATTTATCTAGCCAGTTTGATATGAAAGACCTAGGTAAAGCAAGCCTGATCCTAGGAATGCAAGTGTCCAAATACAAAGAGGGTTATACTCTATCTTTAGCACATTCAATTGAGAAAATGTTAAGAAAGTTTGAGTATTTTGACAAGAAATCTGCCCTTACCCCTTATGATAGTAATGTTGTTCTCAAAATGAATGAAGGATCACCTATAGAACAACATAGATATTCACAAATGATTGGGTCCCTTATGTACATAACAAATAGGACTAGACCTGATATTGCATTTGCTATTGGGAGACTAAGTAGATATACTAGTAACCCAAATCAGTCACAGTGGACTGTATTAGACAGAGTATTTAGATATCTTAAGGGAACTCTAGATTATAAACTTCATTATACTAGACACCCTGATACCATCGAAGGTTACTCCGATGCAAATTGGATAACTGATTCACATGATGTGAAATCCACTACTGGATATGTTTTTATCCTAGCAGGAGCTGCAATCTCCTGGAAATCATGTAAACAAACTATCATAGCCAGAAGTACAATGGACTCTGAAATGATAGCTTTGGATACTACCTGTACAGAAGCCGAATGGCTGAGAAATCTTATTATACATATACCTGTTTATGTTCATCCTATTCCTGCAATCTCTATAAACTGTGATAATAAATCTGTTATAGAACTACTAAAGCATGATTCTGTGAATGCTAAGATGAACAGGCACCTGCAGCTGCACTTCAAGTCAATAAAGAGCCTATTGGACAAATATGTGGTTCTTGACTATATAAAGTCAGAAAAGAACCTTGCAGACTACTTGACGAAGGGTCTGTCTAGGACATTGATCCTAGAATCATCGAGGGAGATGGGGTTAAGCCTATAGTATAGTCACCAACAGTGGCAACCCAATCGAGTCTGACTGGAGATCCCAAGAAGCCGGTTCAATGGGTAGAAACAAGCTGGACTAGGTGACTATTATGGAACACTGACCTGAGATTAAATTCTATTTAAAATAAAAGCCCAAGAGGCTGTACATGTGTACATTCATACCCCATCCCTATAGTGACAGTGTTCATTTTGTGATATGGATAGGGTGAGGTTAAACTCTTAATAAGTCCAAGCATGATATGCAGGGTTGATTCCTATCACCAACCCTTAAGGACTTATCTATATGAGAGGTCGTGAGGGCCACGACTATAGGACAGGACGATCCTAGACAACTCTCATGAATGTTTAAAAGTGCGCATGGCCAATCAAACGCGCCACCCGATATACCCAAGTACCTCTAGCGTACTATGTGTGCTATTTTCTGAGTGGTTCAAGAAAACTGATTCAAGGCGTAGTCCATCAAGCTCTTCTTCAGATAAAGATAATAGTCACTACGTAAGATTCAAGACTGTATTCCATCTCATTTATGCATAGTATAAAACTGCCCAGAAATTCTCTTACTCTTGTCCTTTCTCCTTTATTTTATTATCTTAGAACTTGACCTTTTGGGGAGGGATTGTTGGCTGCTAATGCTCATAGTGACCAAAAGCTCAAGTCCTTTATAATTTTAGTCCCACATCGGTTTGGCATGAGTAAGTTTGTGTGTACATATTACAACTCCCTCCTTTGCTTCATTAAAAGTTGTGTGTGGGAACTCCATGGGCCACACGCGCGCCGCCGCCGCCGCCCGGCCCGGCTCGGCTCGGCTCGGTTCGATTCGGTTCAGCGCGCATAACGGGTGCGGGTACGTGACCACGTCTGCGGGCGCCAAATGCCGATTCGAGTTCCTCTTCGGGTTCGGGCTGAGATCCAAAATTTTTTTTTGCTCCTTTCTAAAAATTCTGACCGTTACAAATTTTTAAATTCCATAATGTTCACTATTCAAATTCCGTCCACGTTCAATGAACCATGTGCTGAAAAACATTTTGTAACGTTTATTTTAATTGGCTCATTAAATCTGTCATTATTCTCCTACGTTGGAAAATGCCTATGTATACCTTGTCTCATTCCTTCAATTTTTAGACACAGAAATTATTTTTCGTCTCTAAAATTCTTGTCCTCTCAAGATCATTGTTGTTCTCTATTGTTGCTCTGGGCGGAGCTAAGTCGGGGTCATTCTCTCGACGTCGTATGTGGCAACGAGATTTCGGTGGAGCAGAAATTTTACCACTAGGGGCATTCGGATTCAGTCTGCACATAGACCCGAGCTAACTCTTAGGACAGTGCTACGTGCACGGCTTCCCCGGAGGACGGTAACAATTTAATTATTATTTTTTTCATTACAGATTTAAACCAAAGTATTATTGAAGAATTTCCAACATGAATTACTTTATGAAGTTTTATTCGAATAAATACATACATACATACATATATATATATATATATATATATATATATATATATATATATATATATATATATATATATATATATATATATATATATATATTTATATATATAATCTACCTATAGAATTTTGTATCCCATGTTTTTTCAAACTTTCAAATTAGTATTTTTTAATTTATTTTGTACTTAGAAAAGAATTCTCTTTGAAACATTTAAAAAAATATTATGTTATTTTCTACATTTCAAAACTAGTTAAAATTTAATGAATTGAAAAACTAATTATATTTAAAAATTCTTCTTAAAATTTTTATTATTTAAATTTATAAAGATATTATCTTATTATTTTAAAAAGACTGATTTCAAACTAGTTTTGAATAAAATTTAGATTTATACAAATATACTTTAAATTACCTTGATAAGTATTCAATATGCTTTAAAGTATTTTGATGATACAAAATATTATTTTAATTGTTATTGTGATCAATTATTGGATTAAGATTTGATTATCTAGTTTTAAATTTTATTTGATTTAAATTAAGGGGTATATTTATCCATTAGAAATTCTATCCTGTTGGAATCATATCTATAACTATTTAAATTATTTTTTATTTGAACTAATCTGAATCCTGTCCAAATTAGGTAATCCTAATCATTTTCATATTGATTGAATTCTAATCATATCTAATTAACTAATTGCTTCTCATTATATATATACTATTGAACCTAAGAAATAAAATTATCTCTCATATTTTTATTCTCCAAATCTCCTCACTTTCCCGTCCAAAATTGCCAAAAAATATAAAAAAATTCAACCTTGTTTTTTCAGAAGCTGTAGAAACTTTGCGAAGTTATTATGACCAATTTTGGACTTTGTTTCACCTCTAGTTTTTTTGTTTGAACCGTGTTGAGCCTAGTTTCGATATTGTAATTTATTTTAGCAAATTCATAATATATTTCTCTGTAAAATTATTTTGGTGTCAGTTGTCCAAAAATCGATGTGTCATACTATTTTTAAGATTTCAGAAGATCTCGAAATCGGTTTTGTGATTCGTTTGAAGTTTTGAAAAGCTGACACGAAGATCTATAGAATACAAGAAGTTTATAAATTAATTTTAAATTTAATTTTGGGTCCAGATAAATATTTAGTTGTTACCTAGTAATGGTATTATAGGGTATATTTAAGATTATTTTATCTATTTTAAAATATGATTTTAACCTAAAATTATATTTTGACAAATTAGAAGTTTTAGCCCTAAAATAATTTTAGATTTTCAAATATTCATAAAAAATATGTTGACTAATAAAATATATTTCCAAGTATAATAAATACTTTCTAAAATAGAGGCATATTTTTTTGGTAGCCCATGCAGGTCGAAAAAATATTGTTTCGGTTACGTTACTGTGCCGAACAAGCCTGCATAGAATTAGATTTTAGGATCGCATCCACATGCTTAATCGTATTCCTTGTTTTCATTTCAAACTCTCATTTGATTGCTTGATTTGCATCTTTGCTGATCATTCTTCCACGTAAATCTTATATTCTTGTGCTTGATAGAGGAATACTTATTAGTACTAGAGGAATATTTAAGTTATGAAGGTATAAAAAAATTGTTAGACAGATTTTCTTGTCGATTAAAGATATATTAGGGGAATATTTAAGTTATGAAGGTATAAAAAAATTTGTGTATTGATTAGTACTATCAAATGATTTGAGTAAATTTCCTTAAGGATATAGTCACGCGTGGAAGATTAGAATATTTTAAGTTGGGTAAAAGTTATACTATCATACTTAAATTATAATTGGAATCTTATATGATGATGGTCAGACTCTTATATGGTGCTTAAGAAGGCAATCAAGTAACATATAATTGAAAGTTTTAAAATTTTTGACTTTGAACTTATTAGAAGAATAATAATGATTTAACTGAGGAAAAAAGAAAAGACAGAGAAAGATTTGAGGATAATGATTTGACCTTGAGGATGAATATTTCAATGATTGAATTTAATTTTTTTTGAATGTTGATAAATTGGATTTAGAAGTTTATAATTTGATAATTTGATTAAATGTGGAATTTTAAGGATTGAATCATCAATTTAAAATATTTAAGGAACGAAATTTAAAATTTTGAAAAACTACAAAATTTTAAAGGTTTAAATTTGGAATGAGATGATTGAATAAATTTTGATTTTTTTTGGAAGAAGATTATGATAAATTAATTAAATTTTAATTATTTGAATTTTGAGGATATTATGATAGATTGGACTTAGATTTAAACTATGGATATTTAAACTTTACAGATTTTGAGGAGTACAAATAAAGGAAGTCATAAGTATGAAAGGTTTCTAAAGTAGAGGGACACTCTTTTATACCATCAGATAGATAGAGCCTAAGATTTATGTATCTTATCATCTTTCTTCACGTTGTGCTACTTATTCCCTTCTATATTCCTTCTCAACCATGATTCCATGCACTAGTACATCATGTGCTGGAACCTATTCATGCCACATTACCTTAGCCAAGCATTAGAAACTTATTCTAATTATTCTCATCTCATCTTTTCGAGTTCGAGGTACAATTTTCGTACTTGACTGTTCTACTGCTTTGCATTCTCCTATTTCTTAAATCGTGCTTTAGTTTTAATTTCAAGGACAAAACACTTGTAAGTTAGGTAGGATACTCTAAATTTTTGCAATATTTTTTAAAAATTTATTTAATTAGAATAACTATGGTATATACTGAATATATATACAGTATATGGATTTACTTTATGAAGTTTTATTCGAATAACTATATATATATATATATATATATATATATATATATATTTTATATATATATATATATATATATATATATATATATATATATATATATATATATATATATATATATATATATATATATATATATATATAAAATAAAAAAAATATAGAATTTTGTATCCGATGTTTTTTCGAACTTTCAAAATAGTAATTTTTTATGTAATTCTTTTTTGTAATTAGAAAATAAATTCTCTTTGAAACTGTGTGAAAGAAATATTTTGTTATTTTTTACATTTCAAAACTAGTTAAAATTTAATGGTTTGAAAATACTAATTAGATTCAATAAAAGTAATTCTTCTGGAAAAAATTATTATTTGAAATTATAAAGTGATTATCTTATTATTTTGAAAAGATTTTAAACAAATTGAATTTGAAGATGTTAAAAAAAAATTAAATGATAAAAAGATTTGTCTAACTATTTTGAGTAAAATTTGAATTTATACAAATATAATAAAAATTACTTTGATAAGTATTGAATATTCCTTAGAGTAGTTCCATGATATACAATATTGTATTCAATTGTTATGTTGATCAATTATTGGATTAAGATTTGATTATCTATTAAATTTATTTAATTTAAATTAATGGGTAGATTTATCCATTAGAAATTCTAATACTATTGGAATCATATCTATAATTATTTTAAAAAAATTATTTGAACTAATCCTAATCCTAGCCAAATTAGGTAATCCTAATCATACGCATATCGATTGAATTCTAATAATATCATAATTAACTAATTGCGACCCATTATATATATACCTATTGAACCTATGTTGATAAAATTATCTCTCATATTTTCTTCTCCGAATACCGTCTCTTTTCCGTCCAAAACAGCCCGAAAATTCATCATAAAATTCAATCGCGTTTTTTAGAAGTTGTAGCAACTTCGTGAAGCTGTTACGACCAACTTCGGACTCCATTTCACCTCCATTTTTTGTTTGAACCATATTGAGTTAATTTAGATAATCAGTAATTTATTGAAGAAAATTCATAATATATTTTCTGTAAAATTATTTTAGTGCTAGTTGTCCGAAAATCGATACGCCATACTATTTTTGAGATTCCAAGAGATCTCTAACTCGGTTTGTAATTCATTTGATGTTTTGGAAAGATTATACGAAGATCTATAGAATACAAAAAGTTTAGAAATTAATTTTAAATTTTAAATTTTTGTCCCATAATATTTAGTTACTACCTAATAATGGTATATATAGGGTATATATAAAATATTGGGACTTGGACCCTAAATCTATTTTCAAAGTGGGTCCAGAAATCCTAAATAAATTATTAAGATTATTTTATCTATTTTAAAATATGGTTTTTAACCTAAAATTATATTTTGACTAATTAGGAGTTTTAGCCATAAAATAATTTTTTAAGATTTTCAAATATTTATTAAAAATATTTTTACTAATAAAATATAGTTCCAAATATAATAAATATTTTGTAAAATAGATATATGTAATATTTATGCAAAAAAATTCGATCAACATCTTGACTGTGGCTAATCGTACATTTCTTATTTCTTTGCAAATCCGGACTTCTTCATATCGACCCTGGCTATTCGAACTAATTTGGATATTTTCAGATTGTCTCACAAACTCCTGATAAGTATACCTTGCCAAATTTGTACAGTTTATTTACATGCATGCTTCCTATTGTTTTGTTTATACATGTCTCATTTTCTATTATGTACCTGTAGTATTGCCATGATTTATTTCTATGTCTTATACCTTTTATCACTTACCTTTATCATTAGTTATTTTTATATATTTTCACACGTGATTATGATAATGTTATGACTTGACTTGATTATGTGTTCTATGTTACTTTGACTTAACCCTCGACCGATACTAGAATTGGCCACTTGACTATTATCGACTTTGGAGTCCACCTAAGGGCTACGATAGAGACTTACTATAGCTAGGGAGCACCACGCAGGACTACTAGCTATAGGACTGGGAGCAACACGTGGGACTACGGTCATTCGATATATTTGTAGCCATGCTTAATATTATTATTTTTTATGACATGTCATTATCTATAGAGTTCTTACCATGTGGTATCCTTTCTTCTTTTAGTAGTTGTTTATGTTCTACTCCTATTTATCCATGCATTTTATTTACTGTTACAAAAAGGCATGTTATTATGTATCTCGTTACGTCCCTCTGAGGACCTGATGATCTCCTTAGGTATAGACGATCGACATATCCCGAGGAGTACGGTTCCATGCTAGAATATTACTTGTGGACTATATGACATTCTTCTAGATGTTGGACTTATTTAGTTGTTATTTCTTTATCTCACGTATTCTAATCTATTCCTACCTTCACGGTAATGGATTTGTCTCCACCCAACAACTTGATAATTAACGTTTTCATATTTTATTTAAAGATATCTTTATTTCTTTATTTTATGTGGATGAGATTTATTGAGCCCGTAACTATCTATATACTGCATATATAGCTTACATATATTTATTACACATCTTGTATGTTACGTTGCCTATCCTACGTATATTGGGACTGAGGTGTTACAACGTGCATGTTGCCCACAGGGCTAGCCCACACTAACTCACAAGAGAGCAAGAATGATGAAGTAATATAAGCACTCCAACTTGTGTGCTTCTAACCGATGTGGGACTAAACAGTTAATGGGGAGCTAGTTTTTTCCAACAAAAATACAACAATCCCCTCAAAAAAATAAAATTCTGAAAAAAAATAGATGACAATATTTAAGAAAATAAAAGTCGAAAACTTTTCGACTAGTGTATACTATACAATATATGAGATGGACTACAGCATTAAATCTCACTTAGTGACTATTATCTTTATCCGAAAAAAGTACATGATGGATTATGTCTTTAATTAGAATTCTTGAATCAGGTTCAGAAAATAGCACACATAGTACGGTAGAGGTTCTTGGGAATATTGGGTGACACTTTTGATTAGTCATGCGCACTTCTTCTTTATTCGTGAGAGTTGTCTGAGATCGTCCTATCTTATAGTCGTAGCCTTCACGACTACATAATTAAGCTTGGACATATTAAGAGTTTTTAAACTCATCCTAACCATACAACACTTGAACACTATCATCATAGGGATGGAGTATCATTATACAACTTCGTACAACCACTTGGACATTAGTTTAAAAATCTTAAGCTCAAGGTCAGTGCTCTATACTAGTCATCTAAGTCTAGCTTGTTTATACCCATTAAATCGACTTCTTGGGATCTCCAGTCAAACTCAGTCGGGTGAACACTACTAGTGACTTACTTATGGGTTTAACCATATCCCCTCGATGCATTTAGGATTAATGTGCTAGACAGACCCTTCGTCAAGTATCTACAAGGTTCTTTTCTGGCCTTTTATAGTCAATAACCACATATCTTCCTAATAGGCTTTTTATGGACTTGAAGTGCAACAACAAGTGTCTGTTTATCTTAGCATTCGTAGAATCATACTTTAGAAGTTCTATAACATATTTATTATCACATTTTATGGAAATGACAGGAACAAAAACATATAAAACAGGGTATGTGCATAATAAAATTTCTTAGCCATTCAGGATAACTATAAGAAGTTTCTAAAGCTATCATTTCAAGTCCATTATACTCCTAAATATGATAGTTTGTTTATAGGAACGCCAAGAGATTGCATCTCCTCTTAAAGTAAAAAAAACTTATCCAGAAGTGAATTTGACATCATGTGAGTTAGTTACCCAGTATGCATCTGAATAACTTATGTCTAGTATTGTAACCCTTGTCTAATTTTATTTTTTTAGAATTTTTAATTATTAAATTAGGTTCCGAAATAAGTAATTAGAAATAACTAGTGGAATAGATAATAGTTTTAGGATTTTGATTGTATTATATATTTAATGTAGGATAGATGTTAATTTAGTATTTATAGATATACCTTGTATATATAAAATTGGATAATGATTATTCAAAAAATATACATGTTTGAATTATATGGTCCTATCTATGGTCATTCTAAATAAGGTTATAGAAGATTTAGATAAATTTAAAGTATATTTTAAATTAATCATAATCATAAATCTACTAGGAAAGCAACTTCATTCATATCTTATTATTAATATCCAACTCCTACGAATCCTAAATATAAGTAATAAAATCTGAAATAAAAACATAGAAAATCCTTTCACTTTCCCATCCAAGTCGAAACATGCTTCTACTTTTCATCCAAAAGTGTCCAAAAATTTGTCCAAAAAATAGTCCCATTTTTCAACAGCTACATCGACTTAGAAATGCCATATCTCCTAGTTTTGTGATTCGACTCCAGTTTTTTTGTTACAACTGTATCGAGGTAATATTTCATAATATATATTTTAATACACTTATTTCAAAAGCCATAGTTCTGTAAATTTGTTTTAGTATCAATCGTCCAAAATATAACCACATCATGACATTTTCGAGATTTCGAGATATCTCAGACTCATTTTTGCGATCCGTTTTATGTTTTGTAAAAATGAAACTGAGACCTCTCACATATATATTTTTTTAGAAATTAATTTGTTAGTTTATTATTTTGTTTAAATGATAAAATTTGTAGACAATTAGGAACTCACCGAAACCATAATATATAACTTGAAAATTAAATATCTCATAACCCATTTGAGATTCGTTCGAACCACGATTCCAGTATTTTTGTAATGCTAAAAACTATATGGTTGTGCAGCCAAATTTTAAGTTTGTGTCAGTTGAATTTTTTGTCAAAAAATGCTCCATTTTATGCCATGAATCTTATATTTGCAAACTTGAATCTAATGGCTTAAGATTCATAGATAATCTACAAATCTGAACTTAACATAGGAAATATATATAATTAAAATTAATTTTATTCAAAATTATTAGTAACCTTCTTAGGAAAATTAATTATTTAGAATCATTGGTTATTCGTTGAATTCGTAGATCTAACATGTTAAATTTGGTACGATGGGATACGTGTGTTGATGGCATGATTGGATAGCAAGTAGATTGGATTATATTATCGAGAGATTATGACTACATTGGAAACAAGCAAGTATACCTTGCTAACATGTATAGTATTTATCATGTTTATTTTCACTTGATTCGGTTTATGTCTTTCTTGCTTTATCATATGTTCTTGTACATGTCTCATATCACATGTATCTTTACTTGTCTCCATATATATTGCTTGTCTTTCTTATCTCATATTTGATCCATGCTATACCATACTTGTATAGATCTTCGTATTGTTGTGTGTTTGATTTGACTTGACTTTGTGTTCCCTTGAGTGAGAAGATTAATACTAGAGTTGTCTACTTTGATCATTCTCGACTTGGGAGTCCCATACAGGGCTACGATATAGACTTACTATAGTTTAGGAGTTACACATGACTACTATCTATAGGACTGTTAGCACCACACAGGCATACGGTCATATGATTTATTTGTTAGCCGCATCTAGTATCATGCTTCTTTATGTCATGCATTTCACCCTCTTAGTTGTACTTGTTTCTTATTTTTTTTTATCTATCTTGCATGTTTACTTACTATATATTCGACATGTATATTATGTATCGTGCTAGTCCTTCTGAAGACCTGGCGATCACTCCAGGTTATTGTCGAGCGCTTATAAAATTGATAGATGGATGGTTGAGTATGATTGTATAACACCCACTTTTCTAAAATGAGGGTAATTTTAAACTTTTGTAAAAGTTTGTTATTTAATAATAGAATTTATAATTTATGGGGATTTTTAATTAATTTAATACTATTTAAAATTGGTGAATTATAATTTTGGTGTGTTAGCTAGTGAACCCTAGAACTGTTGATCCTAGAGACTAACCATGACCATGGAAACCTAATCATGTGATTAGAATGACTATTTACAACTTTTTAGGCTAAGGGTATTTTGGTCATTTTGTGACTTGAATTATTTAGAATTTTGATTAATTGATGAATTTTAGATTATTTTAATAATATTTAAATTGATGTATTATGATTTTGGTCATTTTTTATATTTTAATATTTTAGAAATTTTTATATTTTAATATTGATTTTACTGGATTTGTTTATTCAGGTTTGAGTTTTGTTTCGTTCCGACTTGTATTAGTGACCCGGGTAGCTTAGACTCTAGAAGGAACCCCAAGATTAGTTAGTCATGGCCCACAGACCCCACTAATTAAGTAAGTAAGTTTAGACTAATCCTACTTGTTAGATTGGTTAAGTTAGAGGTTTAAATTTAACCATTTTGATCCCGAACTTGAACCTAACTTAAAATTAACCAAGAGGACTAGTTGAGGACTTATTGGGCTTTCCCCCAAGGCCCAAATAGGGTTTAATGGCAACCACTATAGGTAGGTTAGCCTCCCTTCCTTTTATTTTATTCCATCAGGCCACTTTTTCTTTACAAAGTGTTTTTCCCCAAATTAGAGAGCTTCCCTCTTTGATTTGATCTACAAATCCTTACATCCCTCCACCAAAACTTCCATCCAGCCTTCTCATACTACCAAGGGAGGGTGCTAGCAAATATTTGAAGCAAAGTGTAAGGAGGAGTGTCCTTTTTGGAAGATCTTCGTGTCGGAGCCGTGTCCTTGGGAGTATCATTGGGATTCCACTCCCAATAGGTAATACCAGCCCTCTAAATTGATTTCCTATGCATATTAGTTAGTTTTGAATCCATAGGATCCACCCCCATGCATGTACCCCATTTAGATTCAAATTTGAGGCCATTTGGAGCTCTCTTGAGGATTTTAGATATGTGTCTTGTGTCCTACTTGATAGATTCCAAATTAGGACATCCCATGTGTATGTATGTATGCTAATAGTTTAAATAGATATTTAAATTTAGTTTTAGTATGGTTAGAGAGTAGATTAATCTTAGTTAGTATGGTTAGAATGAGTTTCATTTGGATACCTATGTTGGTATCCAAGTATCTTGGCCTACATGTGTTTCTTTTGTCCAAAACAACTCAAATTTGTCATAATATTCATCCATATTTTTATTAACCAAAGTAACTTAGAAATGTCATAACTTTTAGCTTAGAACTCCGATTAATCTTCTATTTTTTTTAAAAGAACCGTATCGAAGTTAGCTTTCCAAACATATATTTTATTAAGCCAAAATCATTCTAGAACTTTATGTAAAATTATTCGAGTGTCAGCTGTCTGAAAGACAAACATGTTTCGGTATTTTCGCGATTATGGGAGCTTTCGGACACGAAAATGTGATCCGTTTAAAGTTTCGAAAAGCTAACATGAAGGGCTACGACATACTTTAATCCTAGAATTTACTGAAGGCCCAATTGGTACAGTATTGGTTTTAAGTAAAAGAGTGACTATACGATATAGGCATTTTGTGTAACCTATGAGCCTATGTAGTATAGATATTAAATGAATGTAGAGTATGTAATGCATGATATGTCAAATGAACAAAATAATATATATATATATATAAATATATATAAATATATATATATATATATATATATATATATATATATATATATATATATATATATATATATCCTCTTTACATTAATGTATATATGGTTGAATGTAAGCATGTAGGAATGCAATCAATGTAATGTATGTAACAATGCATGAATGCATGGATGAAAGAATGATATAAAATATATGCATGAAAGTATATAATGAATGCTACATATGAATGCAAGGTATACATGTAATGATAGATACGAATGCATAATGTATACCTAATGTAATACAATATATAATGATATCATGTATGGTAATATAGAATATATGATGCAAGCATGTATATGTCCACTGTTTTTTTTTCCTTACATTTTTCCCTTCCCTTTCCAATTTAGTTTTTTTTCCTTTTTCCCTCTTTTATTTTTACGTATTGTATACAATGTATATAATGTATAGATGCATGTAAGTATGTAATATGCATGAATGACATGTATGTAATAAAAATAACTATATGTATGCAACTTAATGATATGTGAATGAATATAATGCATGAACTGAAGTATGCATGTATATAGGATATGAATGAATGATATGCAAGTATCTATGTATGCAATAATGAATGTAATGAATATGCATGTATGTATTGTACCTATATTGTATATAGGCCTAGAGTGGTTTACCTTATATGACTTGTTGGTTAGACTTGTAGTTTGACTAGAGTTGACCTAGTTTGACCAAAGTTGACCTAGATTGGCTTAGAATCATGTAGATTGCATTATAGATTTCATTTACCTTATTTTGGATACATCATAACCTGTATTGCTTTATTTAGGACATTGTGACTCAGGTTCAAACGTTTATTTCCATCAGTTGTACAGGGTATCAGGCGAGTACATTCTCGGATAGTTCTCTCATTTACTTGTTAATTATTGTATTTCAGTTCTAGTTAGTTCTATGTGATTCTCTGTTATAATACGTATGGATATTTTTGGATTCACGTATGCGACACACATACCATCTTGTTTGGCCTCTATTACTGGAATCATTCTGGAATCATTACTGATATCATCATGTTTGGCTGTATTCATCTCGATTCTCGTGTCAAATTCTGGATTCACTTGTGTTACGGGATGGAGAAATATTGAGTGAGATATATAGACATACCCCAAATCTGGAATCTCCAAACTGGAATCTCCAAACTGGAATCTACTGGAAGCATAGCCATCCCTCGCCTGATCAGTGGGTGATGTGCCTGATACCTACAGCCGTTTATATGTCGATCTCAGTATTTTAAAACACACTGATAGAATATAGCTGGTCTCACCTGGATTCTTGATCACTGACTGGAATCATCTTGTACTGGATTTATCTTGTACTGGATTCATCTTGTACTAGATTCGTCTCGTACTGGATTTATATTGGATTTACACTTGTCTTACATTACTGTCTGGACTTATCATGTTACTCTACTTCAGCTATAATCTTATTTTACAGTCTTCATTGCCATGATTCTTTTCTTGTTTTAGTTACCTTACTTTCCTTGTATCTTAACTGTTTCTCTATACCATCACCTGAATATAAACTACCATGTTCATTAATAAAACTGTCTATAACTGCTTTATAGTTCTTTGTCATTTACTTAGGTTTTCTAGATAAGTTGTGCTCGTTTTTGTCCTGACTGGACCTGTTGAAAATATTACAGATGTTTCTCCTGAGCACACTTGCCCTACTTGCTTGGAATTCGGAGACGGTATAGCTACCTTGGACCTTGACACTCAGGAGTGATCGGGAGAATAGTTTAGTAGACTTACTTTAGACTTTCATATTGAACTTATATTGTAATAAGTTGAGATCTTGACTTTGTTTTGAGATTGTTTGAGATATTATTATTTTAGTAGTTTATTAGAGTTGTTGTTGTTTTGGAGTTAGTATAGGTTTTGTGATTCTGGGTTATCATATCATGCTTAGACTGTGATTGAGTATTATCATATCTTATACTTGTCCTCCGTTCGGAGTTGAGTTTTGACAAGTATATTATATATTTGTGTGAGTTGTTATTTAGGTAGTAACCTTGTACATCGTTCTACCGTCGATTCTGCGGCGTAGGCTGGGTGCTGTTACGTACTGTGCCCTTACACAGGGTGCAGGTCGTGACACGTTTTTAGTTGTGGCCCATGCAGGTCGAGAGTCGTATTTGTGCGATGTCGTGGTAGTTCAACAATTAGTTGTATTGCTGCGCGCCTGCGATAGGAACTAAGGAATAGGCTTTAGCATAGAGAGTACTCAATCACAATTAGGACTACTTGAGAAGATTCCTGGGATGACCCTTAAGAATCTCATTATAAACTATCTTGAAATTTGATTCTGACCGTTTTTGTCTACTTTCTTGTTCATCGTTGAATTTGATTCTTGGTATTCATTATTGACTTGATTTTCTACCAAGATAACGTTATAGGCTAGTTTTCCTCAGTCATGGAATCTAGAGTCTTCTACAGCCATATTAGCTGGTTTGGCGATTAGGTAGAATCAGATTTTGGATGTATTTCTCGGGTGTGGGAATTTAAAGTTTTCACAGCCAAGCTAGCGACAATACAAAAATTTTAAATATCATGATTCTAGAGGTATGTACCTTAGTTGCAAACTCTATGGATTATCGACATTGTACTTACTGGCGTAACGAGAATTCTGGTAACATGGTTCTGAATAAACGGGTATGATTATCAGATTGCAGAATAAATACCATATAGATGGTGCCCTAGTATGATGGAGTAGAATATTAGTGTGGATGTCACTTGAGTATCATGGATTATATAGAGGGAGTTAGGCCACCTGTGGCGTAGCACCATGTCCCGCACCATCAAAGGGATATTACCCCAGAGGGGCAGGGCTTTTGCACTGACGGTTGTGGAGACCGACAATATGAGTGACGAGTTAGCAGGTCTGTCATTCTTGTCCTTCTTTTATATCTTGTTGTGTGATTCCATTAGTACCTGTCAGGATGTATTATGCTGTGATAGATAGTATAATAACCCTGTTCGAGGCTATGAAATCATGACCATTAGGACCATGTTTGTGAGCTTTTAGATAGAATTTTCTAGACCTTGATTGTTAGAGGTTTGACCTAGAAGGAGTATCATGATTGGACAGACCATATGATTATCAGAATGTATCTTGGAAGAATTTTTGAACATATCATCTCTACCTTTCGTTTCAGTCTTTTTAAAAAAATTGTTTTGTTTCATCATCACTTAACTTAGGAGTAGGGATAACTTCAGATAACTAGTCTAATTCTTTGTAGAACTTCATAGTTATAACTCTTTTATAGTATAATGGTTTGATAGCTTTTATTAGGACTTATTCTTAGGTATAGTAGTCTAGTTTACATTAGACTAGTAACCCTTATAGTTAAATCTCTGTTGATTTTGACTGTCAGTTTTATATAGGATGTTAGTCTGCTCAGGAGGTAGTAACCTCCGGCTCACCACAAGGATAGTATGATATATTGATGGTTAGAACAGTGATATTTCGTAGGTGTACTTTAGAAACAATAAGGATATTCGAGGTCGGTTTGTTTTGTGGACTTGAATAATTTTAGGTTATTGATTCTCGAGATATTTCACTTAAGATTGTGATGCTAAATTTAGGAATTTAGAAATTGAGAAGAAAATGTAACTATGAAGCGATGATGATACCCAAATTGAATAAGATGTTGGTAAGAGGAAAGAGTGAACACAAGGACTTTGGGTTATGGAGAAGTATAAAGATTTTGTGGAGGTTTTAAAATTTAAGAAGAAGAATATTTGAATGTGTACGTGAAGGAAATACGAAGGTCGATTTTATAATAAAGAATAAGTTCTTGCATGACATAGTAGTATTAGCTTCGAATAAATTCGAGGACAGTAATTTGAACAAGTTCGAGGATTTCATAGACTTTGATCTAGAGTTTTTGGATCCAAGTTAGGACAAGGTGTAGAAATTTAAATTGTCAGGATGATTAAGTGGATAAGGAGAGTATGATCAGAAAGAAGGAATAAGAGTTTTAACAAGAGCATGATTCATGAGAAATGCCTTGGAAAATTAGGCCCTACTTCTATGAGGGAGTTTTAGTCACCAAACTAATTTGAGGAGAGTTTTCGACCTAGACTTTAGCATATCTTTTGTGATATTTCGTTACACCCCTTGCTTGTATGTTTTGATACCTTGTGATTGCCTTGTGCTGTAGTATGGCTAGTATAGCTAGATGAGACCTCAGACTGATATTGTCTGCCATGACCCTGTATATTATTCTTTCAAATTGCATGATTTAGATGAGATTCTAAGACCATGATTGTTGGGGACGAGACTCTAGAGGAAGTACGACCATCTTAATTTCGAGGATGAAATTTTCTAAGGAGGGTAGACTTGTAACACCCACTTTTCTAAAATGAGGATAATTTTGAACTTTTGTAAAAATTTATTATTTAATAATAGGATTTATAATTTATAGAAATTTTTAATTAATGTAATACTATTTAAAATTGGTGAATTATAATTTTGATGTGTTAGCTAATGAACCCTAGAACTGTTGATCGTAGAGACTAACCATGACCATGGAAACCTAACCATGTGATTAGAATGACTATTTACAACTTTTTAGGCTACGGGTATTTTGGTCATTTTGTGACTTTTGAATTATTTAGAATTTTGATTAATTGATGAATTTTATATTATTTTAATAATATTTAAATTGAAGTATTGTGATTTTGGTTATTTTTATATTTTAATATTTTGGGAATTTTTATATTTTAATATTGATTTTACGGGATTTGTTTAGTCGGGTTTGAGTTTTGTTTCATTCCGACTTGTGTTAGTGACCCGGGTAGCTTAGACTCTAGAAGGAACCCCAAGATTAGTTAGTCATGGCCCACAAATCCCACTAATTAAGTTAGTAAGTTTAGACTAATCCCACTTGTTAGATTGGTTAAGTTAGAGGTTTAAATTTAACCATTTTGATCCCGAACTTGAACCTAACTTAAAATTAACCAAGAGGACTAGTTGCTGACTTATTGGGCTTTCCCCCAAGGCCCAAATAGGGTTTAATGGCAGCCACTATAGGTAGGTTAGCCTCCCTTCCATTCGTTTCATTCCATCTTGCCTCTTTTCCTTCACAAAGTGTTCTTCCCCAAATTAGAGAGCTTCCCTCTTTGATTTGATCTCCAAATCCTTACATCCCTCCACCAAAACTTCCATCCAACCTTCTTATACTACCAAGGGAGGGTGCTAGCAAAGATTTGAAGCAAAGTGCAAGGAGGAGTGTCCTTTTTGGAAGATCTTCGTGTCGGAGCCGTGTCCTTGGGAGTATCATTTGGATTCCACTCCCAAAAGGTAAAACCAATCCTCTAAATTGATTTTCTATACATATTATTTATTTTTGAATCCATAGGATCCAACCCTATGCATGTACCCCATTTAGATTCAAATTTGAGGCCATTTGGAGCTCTCTTGAGGATTTTAGATATGTGTCTTGTGTCCTACTTGATAGATCACAAATTAGGACACCCTATGTATATGTATGTATGCTAATAGTTTAAATAGATATTTAAATTCAGTTATAGAATGGTTAGAGAGTGGATTGAACTTAGTTAGGATGGTTAGAATGAGCTACATTTGGATACCTATGTTGGTATCCAAGTATCTTGGCCTACATGTGTTTCTTTTTTCCAAAGCAACTCAAATTCGTCATAATATTCATCCACGTTTTTATTAACCAAAATAACTTAGAAATGTCATAACTTTTAGTTTAGAACTCCGATTAATCTTCCGTTTTTTTTAAAAGAACCGTATCGAAGTTAGCTTTCCAAACAAATATTTTAATAAGCCAAAATTGTTCTAGAACTTTCTGTAAAATTATTTGATTGTCAGCTGTCCGAAAGGCAAACGTGTTTCGGTATTTTTGCAATTCCTGGAGCTTCCGGACACGAAAATGCGATCCGTTTGAAGTTTCGGAAAGCTAACACGAAGGGCTACGACATGCTTTAATCCTAGAATTTAGTGAAAGCCCGATTGATATAGTATTAGTTTTAAGTAGAAGAGTGACTATACGACGTAGGCATTTTGTGTAACCTATGAGCCTATGTTGCATGGATATTAAATGAATATAGAGTATGTAATATATGATATGTCAAATGAACGAAATGATATATATATGATATGTATCCTCTTTATATTAATATATATGATTGAATGCAAGCATGTAGGAATGAAATCAATATAATGTATGTAACAATACATAAATGCAAGAATGAAAGAATGATATAAAATGTATGCATGAAAGTATATAATGAATGATAGATATGAATGCAAGGTATACATGTAATGATAGATATGAATGCATAATGTATACCTAATGTAATACAATATATAATGATAGCATGTACGGTAATGTAGAATATATGATGTAAGCATGTATGTGTCCACTATTTTTTTCCTTTCGTTACATTTTCCCCTTCCCTTTCCATTTCAGTTTTTTCCCTTTTTTCTTCTTTTATTTTTACATGTTGTATACAATGTATATAATGTATAGATACATGTAAGTATGTAATATGCATGAATGACATGTATGTAATGAAAATAAGTATATGTATGCAACTTAATGACATGTGAATGAATATAATACATGAACTGAAGTTTGCATGTATATGGAATATGAATGAATGATATGCAAGTAACTATGTATGCAATAATGAATGTAATGAATATGTATGTATGTATTGTACCTATATTGTATATAGGCCTAGAGTGGTTTACCTTATATGACTTGTTGGTTAGACTTGTAGTTTGACTAGAGTTGACCTAGTTTGGCCAGAGTTGACCAGAGTTGACCTAGATTGGCTTAGAATCATGTAGATTGCATTATGGATTTAATTTACCTTATTTTGGATACATCATAACCTGTATTGCTTTATTTAGGACATTGTGACTCAGGTTCGAACGTCTATTTCCATTAGTTGCACAGGGTATCAGACGAGTGCATTCTCTGATAGTTCTCTCATTTACTTCTTAATTATTGTATTTCAGTTCTAGTTTGTTCTATGTGATTCTCTGTTATAATACGTATAGATATTTCTGGATTCATGTATGCGACACTCATACCATCTTGTCTTGCCTCTATTACTGGAATCATTCTGGAATCATTGCTGGTATCATCATGTTTGGCTGGACTCATCTCGATTCTCATATCGAATTCTGGATTCACTTGTATTACGGGACGGGGAAATATTGAGTGAGACATGTAGACATACTCCAAATCTGGAATCTCTAAACTAGAATCTACTGGAAGCATAGCCATCCCTCGCCTGATCAGTGGATGATGTGCCTGATACCTACAGCCATTTACATGTCGATCTCAGTATTTTATGACAGACTGATAGAATATAGCTGGTCTCACCTGGATTCTTGATCACTGACAGGAATCATCTTTTATTGGATTTATCTTGTACTGGATTCATCTTATACTAGATTCGTCTCGTACTGGATTTATATTAGATTTATACTTGTCTTACATTTACTGTTTGGACTTATCATATTACTCTAGTTCAGCTAGAATCTTATTTTACAGTCTTCATTGCTATGATTCTTCTCTTATTTTAGTTACCTTACTTTCCTTGTATCTTAAATGTTTCTCTATACCATCACCTGAATATAAACTACCATGTTCATCAATAAAACTGTCTATAACTGCTTTATAGTTCTTTATCATTTACTTAGGTTTTCTAGATGAGTTGTGTTCGTTCTTGTCCTGACTGGACCTGTTGAAAATATTACATATGTTTATCCTGAGCACACTTCCCTACTTGCTTGTGATCCGGAGACGGTATAGCTACCTTGGTCCTTGACACTCAGGAGTGATTGGGAGATTAGTTTAGTAGACTTGCTTTAGACTTTCATATTCAACTTATATTGTAATAAGTTGAGATCTTGACTCTGTTTTGAGATTGTTTGAGATATTATTATTTTAGTAGTTTATTAGAGTTGTTGTTATTTTGGAGTTAGTATAGCTTTTGTGATTCTGTTTATCATATCGTACTTAGACTGTGATTGAGTATTATCATATCTTATACTTGTCCTCCGTTCGGAGTTGAGTTTTGTCAAGTACATTATATATTTGCGTGAGTTGTTATTTATATAGTAACCTTGTACAGCGTTCTACCACCGATTCTGCGACATAGGCTGGGCGCTGTTACGCACTATGCCCTTACACAGGATGCGAGTAGTGACAGATTGCATCTGTAGGATATGGATGGCATGATCATGTTTGCAGGATTGAGGTATTGTAAGTGGTACTAATTTTTCACTCACTCACGCTTTATATTTCTTATCATGATATATTCTACTTGTCATTCTAGTGTTTGTAGACTCATGTTCTTTTTTTTCGAGTATATTCGGACAAGTGTAGCATGTGGTGTACACCATAATATACATTGTCCATTCATGTATCTTGTATTACTATGGATCGAGACATATAAATATCTATTGAATTGTATAGATAGTTGACCCAACTAGTCAGCTTATACATATTTGAGTTGGACTTGAGTCAACTTGAATACATAACTGGCATGGTTACGTATCCTAGTCCTATATTTTAGGACTAGGTGTGATATATTTTTGTGATGGACATGCAAGTTAGAATATGTCATCTCAGTTATGTTACTCTGTCGAACAAGCCTGCAGTAGGAATTAAGCATGACTAAAATCTCAATCCACAGCTGATTTGAATATTTTCCTTTGAATTCGATTATCACCTTTGAACTCCGTATTTCCAGGATGTGCTCCAAGAAGCTAACCCTCTCCAGATTGCCAATATTGCGGATGGCTTCAACGATAAAGGAGGTATTTCTCCTTATTGACTCGTAGGGGTGGCCTTTCCCCAAGACCATCTGAACAAGAGTTCTTAAGAAAGTGAAGAAAGCGTTGGTATAAGTCTCGACGACGATGTTTGTCATCGCCGATAAACGAGGAGTAACTGTAATCCCCCTGATTTTTTGATTTTATTTTTGTTATTTTTAATTATTTTATATGGATATTTTAATTTATTAAATTCAATAATGGCTATATTAGTAGTTTACCATAGCTTTGACTTTTGAAGCACAAAAAATATTATTTTCTCAAATCCAATTCCATATTGGAATTCTAGACTCGTACACCTTCAGTTTGATATATCACGTCCCATCAAAATTTGCTTTTCCACATTCTTTTGGCTTCGGGCAATTTCGGGTCAACTTAGACTATTTGATCATTTATCGTAATTCTAGGCCCAACTTCTAAATTAATTTTGGGACTTGACATAGATCGAAACCATATGACCCAATATACGGTTTTGACCCATGTTGAGTCTACAAGGCATATGCCTAGGGTGCACCACCCAATCGAGTTCCCATGTGCTACTTATTTGCAAATGGCACATGAGACTCATTAAATCAATTATCGGGTCCAATTTGACTAGTAATGCTACTCGGACCCTAACCTAGTCAACCCTACTAGTTAGAGCCTAACTAGGAGTACCAAAACCAAGTATACATATATTTAAGGGAATATTAGAGGTTTAATTGCAGCCATATGTAATATTCCCTTATATATTTGGCTTGGTGAAACATCTAACCAAAATAGGAAACCTATTAATAATAGTATGATTTGGAGAACCAAATCATATCCAAATTAGATCAAACCAAATCTCATGCCCTAATAGTATAAATACAAACCAACCCTAATCTTTTTTTCTCTTTTCATAATCACCCACTACTCCACAAATCCCCCCAAACCTAGCGGCCACCACTCCAAACCCGAAACCCTAGCCGACCCCCCTTTCTTCACAAGGTATAATTTCTCCTCGATTTCTCCGCCAACCACCACCACTTGGACATCCCTCTCAACATCCCCTTCCACTCTATCAACTGTAGGAACAACCTTGCAGCCGTTAGAGGGGTGCACGATGCGCTACTTGGGCCGAAACTCTGTCGAATCGAAGTCTGAAATGTCACAGCAGGTTAGTCGATTTGTAGATGATGTTTCATCCACTTTTTCTCATTTGTTTCACCTCAAACCAAATCTGGTAGTTACCCTTGTATGTATACTCCAACCTCTGATCGCAGGATCTCCTAGTTTCAAGCGGTTTGCCCGTGGCGTTGATTCTACGACAGGGTATCCAGAACTGACGAATTCTGTTACGGGCCACTTTTTGCCTATCTAAGTTCAGTTTCTAACCTTTTAATATTTTTATTTAGAATCTAGACGTCGATACCTTTCCGACGCATATCTGAAAGTTAGGTTTCGCATCCGTTTGCTATTTTTAAAATTTTATGACATTTGTCGTATCACCAAAATTCGAAAAATTATGTTTTCCTTGTGTCCAAAAGTGTCAAAACTCCATGAATCTATATTAAACTTCAAGTTGTGCAAAGTCTAACATTATAAGTACCATTTTAACTAATTTCTAGAATGTTTTACAGAATTTATTAATTTTATTTAATCATTGTTTCGGGGCTAAATTAATGGGTCGATTTGAGGAAGTCATGTGTGACTTTGACATAAAACCTCTTGTGAAAGGGTTTTACTATTAAAAATAGTATTATAGCAATATATAAGTATTTATAGATAAATTTTAGAATTTAAATATATTATTTACGAGAGGTTTTGTTATCTATATGTACTTATATAATAGATGCAGTTTCGTAGCAACGTTATAGCACTAGGAGGCGTAGATACTCATATAATTTATATATGGGGTGTTTATATAGAATATTAAATATAGTGTATTATTAAAGGTGAGCTTGGAAGGATCGACAAGGACACCGGAGTTGGACAGGCTTATCCGAAGACAGCAGTTACAGCATTTGGAGACTATTGTGCGAGTTGACCGTTCGTGGCTCATTGAGTGGTTTATAGTTCGATTTTCTCAGCTCAGGACAGCAGGCGAGTACATTCTCTGATAGTTTTCGTTGTCTTGATATCTACTATATCCGATTCAGTTGTAGTATTTTATTTGATTCTCGACATGATGGTACACAGACTAGTATACGTCGGATCCTGTCATGAGATGCCATTCCTGAGTTACTTGGTATACTGGTACATTGTTCGATCTTGTTTCTTGTACTTGTATAGATGCCAATTCCTAAGGAAATTTGCTACCCTCTTAGAGAATTCTGTGTCATGACGTGTTATGTCCGGATCCATATACTATTCGGGAGATGGAGAGTTATTAGTGGTTATGTGATCATTATCCCTACTTGTTTATTACCTGTGCAAAGCTCCACCCTCACCATATGTAGTGTGTAGCCTGACCTTATACTACTTGTGCATAGCTTTCCATTTTGGCCGGCCTGATCCCTATACTATTATCCTACTTGTGCATAGCCGGTCAAATGGAATAGCCTGATCTTGACCCAAGCCGATCACATAACGCTCTAATATCTCATAGCACTTTCTTTTATGATTACATTCATACCTCAGTTTACTTTCCACTGTTTATATTCCAGTTTTATCTTATATCTCACACATGACATAATATCCAGTTCTTCTGTACTGTTTACTTTCAGTCTTGATATTTCATCTTGTATTTCATTATAACCGTCTTTTATAGTATTTGTCAATTCACATGGAACAGCTGTTAGTGTTTGTACTTGCTCATATCCTGACATGATAACCCTCGTTGTTTTTCAGAGGATTTAGATGCATATTTGTCGACCTACTACGGGTTTGGCTTAAATGGAGCCTACGACCAGGACCAGCCTGTGGACCCGATGCTCATACAGGACGCACCGCCAGTAGTGACCTAGTTACCTAGATTTGTCTTAATTACATTCCAATTTGATACTTTGAGACTTGTAGTATTTATTTTGGGATATTATTTTATGTCTTAGATTTTGAACTTGTGATTGTGGCTCGTCACTATTTCAGACTATTTACTTCATCTTATATTTATCTTTATCATCGTGCTTATCTCCCTTAGATTATATGCTTGAGTTGTGGTTATATTCCTCCGTACGGAGATGACAGATTATATTATTGTGTCTTAGATTCTATATATTCTAGATGACCTTTACAGCGTTCTACCGCCGATACTGCGACGTAGGCTGGACGTATCCACATGCTCGTGCACCCTAAACAGGGTGCGGGTCGTGACAGTAACCACTTTAGCCCAAACCCCTCCATCTATAGAAGAAGATGGAATTACGAATTATACACCAGGAGATCTCGGTGCTGGCATCCTCGAAGAGCTTCCTTCTCCAACCTGAGTCCCCATATCTGGAGGAGCTATAGTTGAGCTGAAGCTGAAAGCAGTAGATGCGAATGGAGCTATAGCCATTGTCCCCTTGGGACCCTCTGCAATCAAGAAGCACAATCATTATATATCATGTCAAACAGCATCAAATAAGCCAAGGAAATAAAGTTAGAAGTTTACCTGAGCCCGACAACACATACGGGGTCTCACGAGGCACGACGTCTCGCTCTGTATAGAGCCGCGTTATGGTATTTTTAGAGACAGCTGCTTGGCTGCTCCCAGCCTCTGAACCTCCTGACATAAAATGGCCGCTTCCGGCATCTGAGTTGGCTTGGCCACCAGGGGATGCAGCTATCTCCATCTCTTCTATCTTAATAACATGTTCAGTTGGGGGCAGAATGCCTTTAGCATTAATTTGAGGATTCTTATCACCCTTGACGTCAACATCCCCTTCTCTGTCATCATTAGGGGTCTTACCACCTTTGATGTCGATATCATCTTCGATATCAACGTCTTCATCTTCGTCTTCATCACCGCTTGGCAGTTCTTCGAAATTTTGATTAGCATCACTAGGGCTCCGGTCACTATCTTCCTGGTGATCGCCACCCTCAACTTGATCTTTATTGGTCATTAAATCCAGGACCAGTACTTGAGTAGGGGTTGCATTCATACCAGTGTCAGAAGCAGTGTCGATCGAATCCTCCTCCATTGGATCTTCGTTAAGATTGCAATCTAGCAGCGCTTCGATCATCCCCTCCTCTTGAGAAGGTTCGGAACAGAAGCTGCAAGAATTTTAAGTACAGAAGACACTAGTACTTAACAAAACATAAATCAAAATACAATGGCCTAAAACTCTCTGGAGACAACTTACGGCGAATAGAACATGGAGATCTGTCTTAGCTAACGTCAACCTCTAGTCCAATAATGTGGGGCATAATAGTTCCTAAAAATGTGGTTATCCAGTCAGGATTGGAGCAAAGCATATAACTCTAAAAGTAGTTACATGGCATGGTAGGAAATATAGAGCTGGCAATAGAATAAAATACATAACATGCTGGAAAGAAAATACAGAAAATAGAGAACTAGCATCATGAAGATATAAGGAAACTGAGTACATGAATAATATAGTGTATATGAAAAACTATAATAATCTAAGTAATTTAGAGCATAAGGCAGTTATGTGATTGGTTTAGGTTGCACATGAGTATTCTACGGTAACTCGATTATACGTGAAGGCATAATCGACATATACATGAGTACATTAGAGGGATTTAACCACATAACCATTTCTACTCTCCCTACCAGAATCAATACACAAGGATCCGATCATGTTACGTTACGTACATGATTGTTAGTTTGAATATGAAGCACATATGAGCACACGAGAGTACATGAGAGTGTTTCACTTAACAAAATGCCTGGAAATCGGCTTTTGAAAATAAAACGAGAAAAAGTACAAGAAGTACAAATATGATTCTGGGAAGTATTGCTATGGAAGTCTGATCTATAAATGATCACTTTGTTCCTTGGACCATACGATGATGATGAAGATCACTGCTAGAAGATGAACAGTTGGAAGAACTAAGTCACCAGAAAGGTATCGACGTACTTGGGCACTGATGGCGAGGCCGAATGCTTTCCTGCTTTACTTCACTCTGTTCTGGAAAAAAGTTGAAGAAGAATGCTCCGAAAAATCAAAGTCTCTGGGCTCTGATCTCTATGTTTTCTCTCCTCTCTCCATGTGTGTGTTATATGAGAAAAATAAGTCTATTTATAGACTTGGATTCTTGTGCGTAAAAACTCAGCAAAAGTTTCGTCTTTACGCTAATAACTGCCACCCATGACCGAAGTCATCCTCTGCATATGTTGACACGTGTCCCATCATTTCAATAAGAATAGGATGCACGTACACATGTTCTTCGAGATGTGTGGCATGAAAGCCATGTAGGCAAACCACGTTCCAAATTGGTGAAGAAGAATAGGGCATAAAAACAACCCAAAATATACTCTGAGCGTAAAGTAGTAGACTAGGCGTAAAATAGCCCTGACATAGACTTCTGCGTAAAGTGGTTGTTAAACAACCTTGAGCGTAAAAGTAGCCCAAATAAACTTTATGCACACGTTAACTTTTGAGCGTAAAAACTCATACAGTCTCTATGCGTAAAAGAAGCCATATTGTGAGCGTAAAATAGCTCAGTCCACATACTACACGACAACATTGGTCTATGTGTAAAACAAATCCCTTCGAATTCTGTGATATATGCCATCATTAAATCTTTATGTCAGACTTTGCATTAAATGCAAGACTCGACAGCTTTGTCCAGCGTAAAGTGGTTAGCCTGTCTTAGGCGTAAAACTATTGGCTTGACCCTGGCGTAAAGTGATTAGCCTGTCTTAGGTGTAAAGTAGATCATTTTGAATGAAATGCTCCATTTCTTTGACTCATTATATGAAGCACTTTTTACGCTCTTACAAGACCCCCTTCAAAGTTTTCAAATATCTTCAAAATTTGAAACACTTTGAACAGAAGCGTAAAAGTCGATATTTGACCAGTCAGCGTAAAAATTCAGGAAATGGTGCCGGTCAATACTTAACCGTCATAATGAATTTTCTCTCGAAACTTTCGAATGCTTCTTCATTTCCCCGAGTTTGCATTAATAATGATCAGTTTTCCATAAGGAATATGAAGAGTTGATTTGATTGTATATATAAGAAGAAATTCTTCATTCTTGTTTTTCATCCTCATACTGTCATGGCACCAAAGAAAGAGATTAACAAAGAAGAGGCTCCGAGCTCCAGGATTGATATAGAAACAGAGGTTGAGCAGGCACGCAACTTTATAGAGTGCTTTGGACTGACTCCAGCAGTCTTTGGTCGTATAAATGGTGGTCCCTCAACTACGTATGAAGGATCAGGTGATGCAGAAGCATTTCTTAATCTGATGCGTCGTTCCGGGATCCGCAACATGCACGAGTTAGGTGCCTCCCTTCGTCAGCCCAACGATGGAGAGAAAAAATAATATTTTATATAGAAGTGTCGTATATGTGTTGCGACTCTTCAACTTATCTGTAGGGGCCTACTCCCCTTTTTATGAATAAAATCTTGATATTGATCTCATCTGCTGGTATATAGAATTGTTCTATACCTCCTTTGACTGTATCTATGGTTATTCATTCCCAAGAGAAACAAAATAACACGTGGCATATGTCTTGTGGTCACGAGTGCCTTTTAGTAGGATCTTTCCCGAAATAGACTCACGCCAAACGTTTCTTCAACCCTTATAAATAGCTGAGTTAAAGAATATTTTATACAATCTCATTCTCATTCTTCCGAAGATAGTTTTTTGCAACATTTCATTCTCCAACATGAGATTGATAATGGCGATGCTTTTCGATGTCGTTCCTCTGTACGCCCGGTAGCTCTTTGCAAGATTTCATTCTCCAATAAATGATGATGCTTTCCGATGCCGTCTCTCTGTACGCCCGATCACCAGACGTTGATTCTACCACTCTTAGAGCCGAATCATCTGACCTTAATGGTAAGTTTGATTCATAAATCGATCGTCTGCCTGTTTGCCATGAAATATAAAAGAACAGAACAATTATCGGAGAACTGGACTTTTACTTCACAATACAAACTCGCTTGTACAAAGAAAGCCTAGGGACGAAAATCTAGGTACAGTAATCTAAGTACAATTGTTTATTTTAGATTCTGGAGGGTGACGATAGAGGCTCGGGAAAGCGACGGTCGCTCTGCCTTACTCCTTGGACGATCGGGTGCAGCTTTTTGGCTATATGGAAGAACTGTTTGGCGTTGATGAAGAAATGCTCTCTCTTCAGGCTTTCTGGCTCTCTGTGTCTCTATGTGCGTCTGTCTCTATATCTCTCTATCTCTGTGTGTCTGTCTCTCTATCTCTTTGCAAGAAAATGGCACCATGCTATTTATAAGAGTGGAGGGCCTCATTAGGGTTTACAATGATTGCCCATTCTTGGAAGTCGGCGGCTAAGGATCATTAAATCTGGGCCGTTCATTGAGATTTGAGCAATAAATATGATTGCATCAAATCTTTTGTGGGTAATCAATGCTGATTGACATAAATCCTCCGGATTTGTCATGCCAACCTCGAATTTCTTGACACGTGTCTTTAATTGGCTTATTTGCAAATGATCCGATTTGATCCCAATATTTTATTGGAATTTGTTGAGAGATTTCGATCAACCTGATGCCACGTGCCCTGCTATCATGCCACGTGTCATAACAGCAGAAATCTGAACCGCAGGAAAGTTAAGCCACATAAGGCCGGCCACGTGTCCAGGCTGCCTAAGAGTGGCCCCCTTGAACATTTGGGACGCATGGGTATGAGTGAACCGCATGGAGATAGTCTTTACGAGCCGCATGGGGATGGTCTTTGTGAGCCGCATGGGGCTAGTCTTCGTGAGCCGCATGGAGCTAGTCTTCATGAGCCGCATGGGGCTGGTCTTCATAAGCCGCATGGGGCTGGTCTTCATAAGCCGCATGGAGGAGTCTCCGCTTGGGTCGCATACGATTGTCCACGTGTCAAGGCTGCATGACAGTTTCTGACTCTCGGGAGATCGTGTCAGAGATTTTTTTTGCTTTCCAAGGAGTCCGTCATTGTGAGAGAGTCATAATGATATCTTTGTGTCAGAACTGTCACCTCGTCCAAGCTGTCAGCCGTCAATACCTTTAACGGTGTAAAGGACAAACGAGAAAGCTGTTTGCAGGCCACGTGGCTCCTCTTTGGGCCGCATAGGACTTTTTTGAGCCGCATAGATCCTTGATCCGCATGGATTCTTGAGCCGCATGAAATCTCTGAGCCGCAGGGGGCTCTCTGGCTGCATGGATCTTTCTTTATTATTTTCCATGCTTCTACAAAACCCCCTTCAAAGTTTTCAATTTGCAAAATTAAAATACTTTGAATAAGAAGCATGGCCACGTATTCTTCTGGCCGCATATGAGTTTTCGGTCGCATGGATGCTTGAGCCGCATGGATGACTCGGCCGCATGGATGTCTAGGCCGCAGGGGTTTCGGGCCGCATAAATGTCTCAGCCACAGGGACTTTCCGCCACGTCATCTTGCCACGTATGGAGATCTTTTGCATTTAATGCTGTTGATTTGTTGTCAGTTTTGAGATCACTTTTCGGGGCGGGATCCCAGGAGTCTGGCCTTAATTTTAGGCGGCTCGCCTCGATAACCGAAGAGTTGGTTTTCGTTCTACACGAGAATCGAAGCGCCTTGGTTTTGTTTATAAATATGGATGGGTTGAGCCGGAGGGATTTCTTTACTTTCTCCTTCGTCTCCCACTGTTGCTGTCTTTCCTTTCTTTCCCCATTTCCATTCTTCGACTGTCGAAAATGGCACCCAAATCTTCCAAGGTCGTCTCCGCTGCCACAAAAGGCAAGAAGGCGGCTTCCTCGTCGGCCGTCGTGCCCGAAGTGCATCCTGACGTTCGCCCTGCTTTCAAGGGTAAGGATCTATTTTGAACACTTTGAACCCTAAGAACCCATGGCTCTGTTGCATGATTTATGCACAAGCCTTCATCGTTTGGATGGCTCAAGCTCGATCATGATGGAGCCGCATGAGTTGTATGGGCCGTATGACCCTCTCACATCTGAGCCGCATAGGACATTCCCTATGTATGAGCTGCATGAGAAGAATTTTGAGTTGCAAGATTACTTCTAGATATGAACCGCATAAAGTCTCCTTTGACCGGAGCCGCATATGTCCCTGACAACCTGGCCCGTATAGAATTTTGCTGAGTCGCGCCACATAAACTCCTCTGCGAGATAGAACCGCATAGGTTTTAATCCGAGCCGCATAAGCTGTCGAATCAGTGTCACATGGAACTCCTAACTGAATTGGGTCGCATGAAGCTGTGCTGACCCGAGCCGCATAGGCTTCTGTTGAAGCCGTGCCGCATGAAACTCAGCTGAACTGGGCCGCATAAGGCTTCGTCGATTCGAGCCGCATAGACTCATAGAAACTTCTTTTTGAGAAACTCTAAGTGGTTTCATTTTAACCTATTTTTTAATCCTGTTTCTTTTATCCTTTTCCAGTGAACCTCCCAACCAACCCGGCCGGAGAACTTTTAGTGGGTTCTGCTCAGTTTGCCATGGGTGTGCGGCTTGACGATCTAATTCGACATATGATAGATAAACTTCCCTCTAATGAGCCTTTGGAGAGGGTGGCTGCCATCAACAACCAGCCTTTCCATTTTCTTTGCACTATGATGAATTAGGGAAAACTGGACGGAGAATATCTGAAACCAGCTTTTCTCTCTGGGGATGCTTTCTCCGTAAAGAACTCTCGAATGTTGGACGTTTTCGAAAACTGGGACTTCACTGTGGACGGGGTGGATATTCATGTTCCCGAGATGGAGCGGCATTTTCCCCTCTGGTGGTTTAATATGGTGCCGTTGGGCAGGAAAATGGCAGGTTCTCTTACTCCAACCTAACAGGGGATGTTCGTGGGCAACATCCACTATAATATGAGTATTAGGTCAGCATGTGCAAGTAGGGAGTCAGTCAACCAGACTGTGACGGGGCTGATTCCTGGTACTTTTATTAATGTGTCTGGTCCTAACTTCATTTTTACCCGAGCTGACAGTTTCCTGAACCAACTCGCTCGCAAGGGGTCCTATCCCGTGGGCAGGTTATCGCTGCTGAATTGGATAAACCCCATTCTCACATGGGCCAATCTTTCCTCATGGATCTTGAGGAACTACGAGGAAGTCCTTCGGGAGATTGACCTTTACTACGCCATCCGGGGCACCTGTTACGGATTGCCCATTAACAAGCCGCTGTTCATGGCCCTTTTGGAGATGTATAGCCAGCGTATGGGGACTTTCTTCGCGCCCGGGAGAGAGTTGGGACTTGCTCTCCATAAGATGCATGCTGTTTCTAAGCTGCCGTGGGGAGGCGAGGCCTTTGAAGTATATACCCCGACGAACGAGGAATTCGATGACCTGGATCGACGATTTCCTGGTTTCGTCGCGGTGTACCGGGAACTGTTGTGCCACCATAGCATCGGCCACCAGACTGCTATCAAGAAAGAAAATAGCTCAGAAGGGAACGCCCCCCATACTACGGCCTGGGTCACGTATCTTTTCAAATTACGTCCTTCCGGTCGGATTTTGTCTCGAGGTCCTCAAACCTCGGAGGAGGTGAAGGATATGATGTTGAAGGTCAAAAGGTCGAGGTCCACCCGTGACAAGTTTGGGAGCCGCACTGACTCTTTAAGTTATTTCCACTACGGTACCCAGCAAATGTCCGAGAAAGCAATCTTGGCCGGGTTCTTGATGGTATGGCTACGAAATTGCGTAGTCTTGGGAGGGACAGGTTCTACTGAAAGGATCAGCCGCCATTTCATTCTCCCGACTGTGAAGCTGGTCTTCAAAGTAAGACTGGCCCTTCTTCCAGCTATGGTGTGTAGTATACACCACGGCCTCCGTGCCTTTACATCTAAAGTCATTGCTCGTGAGACGATGCTGGACTTCGAGCGGATAGAGCTACCATACCACTATCTCATGGGGTGGTTATTGATGTATTACCGGTCATTGATGAGAGCCGGGCCAGAGGATGATGTCACCGCCAATGACGCCTTCCTCTTACGATACCGCCATCAATCTTGGGAGTATGACACCATGCCGGCATGTCGGAGAGCGTTGGCAAGAGTTGACGGGCCCGACTTCTTTGTGTCTCTTCCTCAGTTTACCCCTAGGGAAGTGAGGAGGGTACACGTTGATGGCATTGAACCTCCCCAGCTCTTATCTGAGAAGATGCTTCTATGGCTGCACAATATTCGCCCGGCGTACCTAGTATATCGTTACCGAAATAACGTGTACTTGGAGCCTTATTTGCCTAGCAGGTTCTCTCGTCAATTCTGGTATAGTCAGCTGTTCCTTGACTGCCCCAGTGCTTGTCTGGGCTTCGAAGGCAGTGTTCTTGACGGCATCCGGGCGTGGCATTATTACAATGCTGTTCATACCTGGGCTAGCTTCTCAGTCCCTGACGCTAATGTGCAAGGGGATATTCTGTACATGGCGGCACTTTATCACGTTGCGGCGAGCAAATCTCCCGTGAACTTTGACATGAACACCAGCTTCATTGTCGGGACCGGCTTGGCAGAAAAGCCAGAGGGTTCGAGGAAGAGAAAGAGAGGGGCGAATAGGGTTCCTGTGCCAGACTCAGAGTCCACTGCGGCGGACGAAGAGGATGACGAGCAGGCCGCCGATGACTCGTCGCATTCTTCGGATGATGAGGTGGGGAACCAGCCTCCTACTGTGTCGGATGAAGAGGTGGAGGATCCTTCACCTATTGTACTTGGTGCTTCGTGCCTACGAGGCAGGCGTCTGTCTACTGACGATGGCAGGACCTACTCCACAAAGCGGGCTGCAGTAAGACGTTGCAGGCTGTTTATTGATGTTGACGCTATTTCTGAGGTGATTGGAATTTCAGCCGCCTTTTTCTTCTTTTTCTAAATTATGGCCTAATCATTTTTTTGCTCTTTGTAGGCGTCCGGGGAGTCTGCTTCTCGGGACTCAACTACTGAAGTCGATCCAGCCTTGTCCACTTTGATCAATTACAGTGCACTGCCATCACTTCCGCTGGGGCTCTTTCGGAGGCGGCCGGGGAGTCTCGTCTTGCTGAGACCTCAACCCGTAGGGACGGGGGCTCTATTGCCCCTGTCCTTGAGACAAATGAATTCCAACAGGATGACACTGACCCGGCTGACTCCCCTTCAAGGGTGGCTGGGGCAGAGAAACCAGTTGAATTTGAGTTGGAAGATGCGGATGGGGAGACCACGCTATCTTCGAACGAGCTGCAGCCTCCGGGCTCTTCCCCTGGTAAAATAAACCAGCTTTTTAACTTGTGAGGAGGCCTATTTGCTCTATCACCCTGTCCTTCGTGGATTAATGATTGCTTTGGATGCGCAGGTCCCACCACTTTATTGCCGGTGATGGATATTGCCAGAGCGGACTCTACCGTGGGGGGTCTGATGGAAGCACATGTGCCTTCTTCTTTTCCAACCCATACTGAGGGGCCTCCAGCTGGGTCAAATTTGGGAGCCTTGGTGATAGCACAGCTGGAGCAAGGGACGACGCTTTCTGCGCCATCCTCTGCGAATAGGGTTTCGGGAGTTAACCTTTCCGCTCTCCCAAGTATCCAGGCTCTTCGGGGGACGGAAGAGGAGTTAGCTGCCATCCATGCCTCTTTTTGTACAGAATTTGTTTTCCTGGTAACAGGGACGGCCAGTTCTGATGCTACTACTTCGGTACTGCCTGCCACACTCCCTTTGACACCGTCCTCTACGGAAGTTTTGGACGAAGTGTCCCAGGATGTCGTCGACAGTTTCCACCGCCACCTGAAGAGGGGGATTGAGGCAGCTGTGGAGAGGGGGACTCCTTTTTCTATGGCCCGTCAATGCGCCGGTGGTCAGATTAATATCCTTAGAACACTCTCCGGTGGAGCGGGACTGGCTGCGCTTTTGGAGCCTAAGCTGTTAGAGGCTGATCGTCTTGTGGCCCAGTTTCGCGTGCTGCAACAAGCTGATTTACCCGCAGTAATAAACCAAGAGTGCAATTTCCTCGTGACCGCGGTGGAGAAGGTGAGGCTAGCTCGGGAATCGATCAAGCCAACTATATTGAAGGACCGCCAGGATCTGACTCAGTTGTACGATCAATGGAACCGTCAGACTGAAGATTGTGCAGCTCGGGAAGCTGCGGCCTCCCGCGGGGTAGCTGACACCCGGGAGCAGATTCTCGAGCTTCAGAGAAAGCTGGCTTTCTTGGAGTCCGAGCTCGAAGCTGCTCGTGCTGAGAAAAGGATTGCCATTCAAGAGGCTGACAAATTTAGTAGGGCTTCTGCCAATCTAGAACTTGCCCTAAAGAAGATGGAGAACGACTGGCAGGCATATATGTATTTGAATGATGCAGAGCAGTTGTCCCAGGAGGCCGAGCGCCGAGCGAAACAGAGGCTTGAGCGGGGGACTGCCTTAGTGAGAAACCGCCTCTTGGAATTATGTAATGTCGGGTTATAGTCGGCCTTTTCTTCTTTCGTTTCTGTTTTCTTTTCTTTTCATTTTTTTTTCTTTGAGAGGGACGTGGTCCCAAAACATGTAATGCTTTTTTCGTCCTTCAAATAAAAAGTACTTTCCTTTTTACCCTTCATTTGTATTGCTTGTTGTGCCTGTGGTATTGGTGATGTTTCCCCGCATGGGGGACTTGTTACCCCTGGCATACCTTGGTTTTAGGTACGGATAACGAGTTTGATTGGAGATACCTAGAACGGCTCCGCGGTAATGTTGTTGTGGACGTTCCAAGTATCGGGATATAGAATGCCATGGAGCAGCTGGGCTCCCGGGGTATAATGAGGAATGGTGGACCTGTACTAAGAGACTTAGCAAAGGACATTTATGGGCCTATTATCCTTGGCGTACCCCGACTTAGGATACGGATAATACGATGAAGGGGAACCAACATACTTACTCAGATGTAATGAGGACATGGCAAGTGTGAGTGTTTTACGACGGAGCCTTCCCATTCAGAGGTAATGAGGACATGACAGGAGTGGGCTCAATGAAGGATATTTGTGGTCAACGGAGGACATTTGTGGGCCTATTACCATTGGCGTACCCTGGTTCAGGCTACGGATAATAGGACGAGAGAGGACCAACATACTTACTCAGAGGTAATGAGGACATGGTAAGTACGGAGGTTTTACCGTAGAGTCTTCCTGCTCAGAGGTAATGAGGACATGGCGGGAGCGGACTCAACGAAGAATATTTGTGGACCTATTATCCTTGGTGTACTTCGGTTGTGGGTACAGATAATAAGTCGAAAGGGAATAATCATACTTACTCAGAGGTAATGAGGACATGGCAAGTATGAAGGTTTCTTCGACGGAACCTTCCCATTCAGAGGTAATGAGGACATGACAGGAGTGGGCTCAATAAAGGAGGTATATAGAATGACTCAGAGATAATGAGGACATGGAAGTTCTATGTAAGGGGTGATTTATTTTTGGCAGAAGTGAAACGACTCAGAGGTAATGAGGACATGGCCGTTTTAGAAATTTGTGGATCGGTTACCCTTTTTGTGCACTAGGAGTGCGGGTAGTGGATCATGAGGGAGGATCTCTTCCAGGAAAAAATTTCAGAGGTATGGTCATACATGACTTACTATCTGAAAGAGTGACCGAAAAGTGAGTTCAGAGGCACCTGCGGGTACATGACTCGATAGTCTGGAATGTTGTGAAAATGAGTTCGGCGACACCAACGGGTACATGACTCGATAATCTGGAATATTGTGGATGTGAGTTCAGCGACACCAGCGGGTACATGACTCAATGATCTGGAAAATTGTGAAAGTGAGTTCAGCGGCACCAGCGGGTACATGACTCAACGATCTGGAAAACTGTAAAAGTGAGTTCAGCGGCACCAGCGGGTACATGACTCAATGATCTAGAAAATGTCGTTTAGACATAATATTTCTTCAGGAACTTGCCGTTGACGGGCAACATGAGCAAGTCTCCATTTTGTTTTGCGAGGCGATAAGCACCGTTGGAGAATACAGCCTCGATGATAAAGGGACCTTCCTATTTTGGCTGGAACTTGCCGGTGGTCTTGTGAGTCATGACCATCGGCCTCCGGACTGCCAGAACGAGATCGCCCACTTGGAATGTTCTGATTTTAACCTTCTTGTTGAAGGCTCCAGAGATGCGTGCCTGGTATAGCTCGATCCTCTGCTGAGCCAGGAGACGCTTTTCATCTAAGGCCTCTAACTCTTGTAGTCGGCGTCGGTAGTTATCATCCGTCGTCAATTGATAAGTGAAGGTGACACGGAGTGAGGGTATTTGAGTCTCCAATGGAAGAACTGCCTCGCTCCTGTACACCAGGGAGAATGGTGTGTTTCCTGTGGTTGTTCGGACTGTGGTACGGTAGGCCCACAAGCATTCACCAAGCTTCTCGTTCCAGTCGAATTTGTTGGACGATACGAACTTCTTGAGTAACTTGATGATGGTTTTGTTGAATGCTTCTGCCAATCCATTTGCTGCTGGATTGTATGGTGTCGAAGCAATATTCTGGATGCGGTGCTTGTCGCAGAACCGATAGAAGGCGTGGCTTGCAAACTGCGGACCATTATCGTGGATGATCCTTCGGGGCAGTCCAAAGCGATAGATGACGTAATGCTTAAAGAAGCTGATCACGTTTGAAGTCTTTACTTCTGCGAGCGGGACAGCCTCCGCCCATTTGGAGAAGTAATTTGTGATTGCTAGTATGAAGCGATGTCCTCGGGAGTAAGGTGGAGTGATTGGACCAATGATATCCATCTTCCATGCTTCGAATGGCCAGGACGCCACTGTCGGATGTAGAAATTCGGATGGTTGGTGGATGAAGTCTGCGTGGACTTGGCAGGCTTTGCACTTTCTTGTATAGTCTATCGCATCTGCCACCATCATGGGCCAATAGTAGCCCATTCGGCGAAGACGATCTTGCAATTTAGGGCCAGGCTGATGGGCCCCGCAGACACCGTCATGAGCTTCTCGTACGGCTTCTTTGGCTTCTGCGTTTGATAGACACCGAAGCAATAATCTGTCGTAGGATCGGTGATACAGCATCTTCGTCTCTGTGTCGTAGAAGAATCTGAGAGAACGCCTTCTGATGGAAGTGGCTTTCTTTGGGTTCTCGGGCAGGATGTCGTAGACTACGAAGTCAATGAATGGTTGTCTCCAATCTAAGACATCGTCGATCGTCTAGGCGGAATAACTCTGAAGGCAGCGCAAGTCCTTCGAAGCGGCTGCCAAAGCCGAAGAAGACTCGCCAAGCCTGGGTGCGCAAGGTCGAGGCCCCTGGCACCACCACTGAAGGGGATGTGCCGAAGCAGTCCACCCTTCTCCCTGACGTCTTCAACAGACAGAATGTGCCCACTGGTGCAGCGCATCTCTCAGGAAAGTTTTGTGCTGACCACATTCCCTAGCCATCTCCTTCTCAGACAAGGAAGATATGCCGACGGAGCAGGGGCGCATCTAACGCCCTGCACGGTAACTCAGATGCGCCACAGAAGGCTTATGTCTTTGACAGACTCACTCGCTGTCGTGGCGAGGAGAATTTGTACTCTGAGTACTATGTACCCCAGCGGGCTGGTACGAAGAAGTCCAAGGCGGCACGGGCCATGCGCCTCAAACGTGCTATGCCGGCACCAAACCAGAAGCATGCGCTCACAATCATGCACGCTGCTGATGGTAAGCTGTATAAGGTCGACTCGGGTGCTTCCGCGCCATAAACAAGCCGACCTTCAAAGTCCCTGCCTCACATGGGCGCATCTGTTGCGTTCGCAACCAAGTCGAGCAATGCAAACTCTGTGGTCTTTGTAGGAAACCCTAGAGGGGGGTAAATAGGGTCAAGCTAACTAAACAAGCACTTAGCACAAGCTAATTGGCAATTTAAAAATATAAGTGCAAGATAAGAAGCAAACACAATACCGACACCCGATATATCCTGGTATCCTCCTAAGAGGCAGTCCAGTCCCGGAACTCTCTCCGGCTTTAATCCACTATTTAAGCAAATAGTTACACACGAGTTTGGATCCGAAGAACTCGCCAACTTCTTACACAAGAGCTTTAATCCGAAGGGCTCTCCGACTTCAACCGAGAGTTTGGATACGAAGACTCCCCAACTTCAACCGAGAGTTTGGATACGAAGACTCTCCAACTTCAACCTTTTACAATAGGTTTTGATCTCCTTATACAATAAGATGAAGATCTCACTTTTCAACTCAATAACTCTAACACAAGTTGTGGATGGCAAATGAAGGCTTTGTAGAGTTGTATGTGGATAAGCTTTGGTGGTTTTGAAATTTTTAGGCTCAAAGCATCAACCTTGAATAAAGGGGTTCAAGGCTATTTATAACCAAAGCTTGAAAAGAAGCCAAAGGCAACTTTTCAGTCACGAACCGGCATAATGCCGGTATGATCCGGCATACCGGCGGTATACCGGTCTGGAATACAACGGCTAGAAATATAGCCGTTGGGATCATTTATTGCTCAGAATTCGACCGTTGAAATTTGAACACTACTGAATCGGTATACCGTCGGTATGGACCGGTATGCCGTCGGTATGCCGGTTTTGTAGACAGAAACTTTCTGTGAACAAAAATCGGTATACCGTCGGTATACACCGGTATACCGTCGGTATGCCGTTTTTCAGCAGAAAACGATCCTAGGCTTATTTCTACCCTAGCTTTCGATTTTGCCATCCATTTCTTGTGTTTACAATTATTCCTAAGACTCATTACAGACTCCAGATATACTTAGGCAGGTGCAGGCTTCTTCAGAGTCTTGAAATGATGATGGCACGGCTTGGCTTCTTCCTTTGATAGGTGCTGGCTTTTTTCCTTGGCGGCAGCTGTCCAAAGATATCCAGTTTGTGAAAACTGAATACCTTTCGGGGGCTTCGCCCCCGAACCCCCGACGAGGGGTGCTGCCCCCTCGACCCCCGTCCGCTGACCGGGCAGCGGAACCCCCGGTGCGTGGCTCCGGAGATGTCATCGGGTGGTTCAGAGAAATCTTGTGGGATCCGTCATCTTTGGCCCACCATGATTTCTTCATTGCATATGTCCACATTGATCTTGCTTATTGCTTTTCTGTATGTACATGTTAGACGAACAAAGCAATATACATAGTAGCAAGTATGATAAGTTGAATGCACATTAGGACAATGCTGAGTTTAAGTATAAGTGCTAAGGTGATAGCATAAATGTTAGTGATATCATAATGATTAAACTTAATTGAATGACCACAATCAAAAACATAGTTTTGATTTTGGCAACCCGATTAAATTTAAGATAGATAAGCTCATATCACTAATATGTAAACCAATAGGCACATATCACCAAAGGTATAAGTATAAGTAGAAATGCTATAGCGATAGTATGAAGATTAGTGATAATGAAATGCTAAACTTAACATATTAACCATATTCAAAAATATGATACAATCATTGGGCCAACAATCTCCCCCTTTTTGATTATGGCAAATCAGTTAAGTTTAGTATGGACAGTATAGATGCATGTATCACTAATATACAAAAGACATAAGCAATATTACTGAAAGCATACTACTTAGATTACTTATAAATACATACTTAAACATACTTCTCCCCCTTTGACATGATCAAAAATACGTTCCCCCGTACTAATAGATAAGAAATCAATCTTAAGTACATAAATCAGAGCATGAGGAAGGCATAGACAATCATGATCAAGATATACTAAAGAAAAACAATGGGAGAATGGTGTAATGACAAGTGTATAAAATTACATACCAAATGTAGAGTACGAAATAGAAAATTGCTTGTCATAACACAATATGGTTGGTAAAACCAAAGGAATTTGAAAAACAAGAAATAAGTAGTTTACCAACTTAAAATCCAAGGAATAAATCCAAAACACAATAGGATATGAAATATTGCTCTAGTTTTGGAAGAGAACTATGAAATAAAGGATTTCAAACAAGAGCCATGAGGAATAGATAATTGCAACTAATAGATACCAATTGAGATATGACATTAAATAAACTTGATACCAATGGAAAAGATATAAACTTGAAACATTGATCAAAGAAACCATTAATAATCATAATTATCCACAAATAAATAGTGGAACAAAATAAAAGAATGATCAATGTAAAATATTGCAATTGATATAAAGTAATCTCATTATTTGCAAAATCTATATGCTTATCCAAGTTCATGCATTTGAACTCAATTACCTTATCATGCTATATGAATACCCTTTAGATAAACATGAAGGTAAAAGAGAAAAATACTTGAGAAGGAGAAATTCAGTCGACTTGAATGCTCCCCCTCAAAGTACTACCAAAGGTGATAAAAATCATGAATTTTGGATAAGTCCTCAACAAGGAAAGCCAACTCAATTAAGCATGAAAGAAAAGCCAAACCAACGAAAGCACAATAGTCATCAAGATAATATATGAAAGTTAATATTTAAGAAGATGACGTATTTAATCCATATAAAAGAGAGATAAATGTTAAAGACAATAGCATATACTCTCACAAACCCTTCACAAATAAAAGTATCATGACCTCATTCACTAAGATATGAAAAAGAAGAAGGTATGGGTCCATGATGAACTAGGTATACGACATATTTAAGGGTATAAATGAATTGAATCAATTAATTTGCTCCCCCTCAAAATATGCGTATCTAGTTCCAAAGCACTTATAGCATAAAATAGATAACTACAAGATCTAGGGATAAATCAACTATGGATTTCTCTCCCTTGCTCGATGCATATAAGGCTACAATATCGTCAAAAGACGAAAAATATCATCTTTAGTCAAGAAGAGATAACCAATAAATAGCCACTAAAGATGAGAAATCAAAAGAATATTCCAATAAAGCACATATAATCAAAAGATGGCATACATTAGTCTATATAGAAGAATCTCATATTTAAATATGATAGATCAATGTATGTAATACTTTGAGAAAGAGTCATCATGAAAAAGAATAAAGTCAATTAAGAACAATCATGATGATAGACATAATATAGCTCAAAAATAAAAAAAAATGAAACTCAAACATCATGTCCATGATTATCTAATTAAGAAATAATCAACCAATATATTGCTTTGCATGGACTAGATATGTTTTATCGCATATGTACCCATCAACCGGATAATATCCAAACTTTGCTACTTCTAAATGAAAGACCAATAAAGTTCAAATAGCAAAGGTCATATGTGATAAACCATGAGTAGTCAAAGTAGAGTAATAAATTAACTTGACATTTACAAAATTAGATAGTTTAGGACTACTCAATCATTAGGATCATTCATAAAGGAAACTAATGAATAAATATGATCTAATGAATCTCATCAAGAGAAAATCACAAGTCCAAAAAAAAAAATCTCACACATTAACATGGGAAAGAGTCAATCTCATTTAAATAATTACAAACATAATAAAGAAGAGATGAAAATGATAATACGATGAAAAACATGACTCAAACAGTGAGAGAAATTTAAGAGAGACTTGCTAATGACTAGTTATGGACGAGAGTTAAAACAAGGAATCACAAACCTCTAAGAGAAAACAAGATTTAATAAAGAATTTGTAAAACTAGTTTTAGAGATTAAGCATATCACAAATCTTGTTTTTGTAAACTAGCATATCATATATAGATTGAAGTATAGGAATATAGCTAGATGTGTGAAAGTGAGCCAAAATTATATAGCTTAATAATATATCACAAATAAGCAAACTATATAAACCAAATAAGATTAATGAGAGAAGTCATTAACAAGATAAATGTGCTCATTAATTCTTAAGTCACTAACAAAAAAAAATACTTTCTTAAGCATAGAGTTCACAATTAAGGAAATACATTTTGAATGATCAAAATGATTTAGAGACTCTTTACTAAGCAAGGATAAGAGCATAAGATGATAAATAAATGAATTAGACTCTTATCAAGTAAAGGACAAAAGAGATGTTCATGAAAACACAATAAAATAAATCTCTTTGCCAAGTATTGAGATTAACCCAAGATAATGAAATGATAGATCAATCTAGAGAATGCAAAATACTATAGCCACATTAAAATAAGTGTATTCTCTAGAAGTGGAAAAATCTCAACACAAAAGCTCAAACCATAGTAGCTAAATTCATGAGAAATATGATGTAACAATTACAAGTATTCTCATGTGCTACAAAAATATCATTGGGCAACAATAATTCAAAAGGAAGCATAACCCAAGGAATGAGCAAAGAAAGATCATTAAGATCAAGAAAGCTAAATGCTAAGGATAGTAAAAATCATTTTCAAAAACTCTCATAGTGCACAATAGAAATATATAGATGATATAGATTTGAAAATGTGCACTAAAAATGGAGGTTAATTATAAAAACAAGACAAAACACAAAACCTTGTGATTCTTAAAAGAACTTCCATAGATAGTCAAGTGCAATACATAAACAAATATTTTCTCTCACCATCCCAACTTAAAGATATAAAACAAATAAATATCAAAAGCTAGGAATTATTTATATATATGAAACTATATATATCACGAATAGGCATACACGAAAAGATCAAAAATCAATTAAGAGCATGTATCCCTAAAGTCAACCAAAAAGCTAAAAAGACATCATTAAAAGAAAGCTTTAAGGAAGAAGCATATTGATTCAAAAAGAGATACACAAATTTGATCAAAAGAATCAATAGCTAGAGTATGAGTAAGCACGAGTCTAGAAGTAACAAGTATGAATAAATACTCTTCAAGTAAATATAAAATTTTAGCTTAACTCATATGCCTACATAAAGGTATTTAAACAAAAATAGATATCAATATAAGAGATACATGAACTATAAGTAAATGAAAATTTTAATGAATATAGTCATGTATCCTTAATAAATATTTGAGAAATCATCACAAATTCAAAAGCATGTATAAATAAGCTATATTAGGCAAAGACATAATTGATTCTCAAGAAGATAATCAAGATAAAGTATGAGAATCAATAATGAATATATTATGTAAGCACAAGATTAAAATGGAAGTATAAGTGTATACTTGTCAAGTGATAAGAAGCTTGTGCTAAACATATATATTCACAAATACCGATTTAAAGTAAATGCTACATATTAAATACAAACCGGCAAGAAGTAACTATTTCAAAAACTTTAAAGACGGAGAGTTAAAATCATATTAACTCAAATCAAAATCAAGCTCCTATGGACTAGAGTGATATGCAAGCTTCATAATATAGAGATTAAGAACAACAAGCATGTATAAATCAAATGTGTCACACTTAATAGAAAATGAGTGATAAACTACATAGTGTGAACTAATCATTTAAGCCGAGTAACTAGTCATGCTAGATAAAAGAATTAATAAGAAAATTAACTAAGCATGCTAGAATAGTATCTCACATTGATTTATATAAAAGGCAACTAAATGATACAAATGTGAGGTAGTAGCAAGACATCAAGAGAAACATGCTAGATTCTACAAATATAAACAATTTAAAGAGAAACGATTAGCATGTTACCAAAGTGGCTCTAGTGGCTACACTTGTGTTGGTGCAATTGCTTAGAAGATGACCTTTGAGCTTTGCAACCACCAACACGCTCCTCGGTGCTATGTCCCGATACAAGAAGCTTCACCTACAACATTAGATGAAGACTTTGGTATCCAAATAAACTTGGATCCACATTTATTAGCTTTAGGGACCCATATACTATTTACTCTAGCATTTGTAGAAAAACTTCTACGAATAGGACAAGTTAAGCTCATGTGTCCAATACGAGAGCAATAGAAGCACCTAATGCTAGTGTGTGCACATGTATCAGAATGAGCATGGTTATGAACATATGACATACTAGAATGATGAGTATCTCTAGAGTGAGCATGAGAAGATTTGGTTTTAAGAATATTATGTTCTAATATCAAATCATCATGCATATAAGTAAGAGAATCAAATTTAACAATTAAAGCATTATTCTCTTTTTCAAATAAAGCAATTCTAGAAATAAAATCATCATTTTGTTTCTTTAAAGAGATAATAGAAGAATCATGCAAATGATTAAGCTCATGTGTTTGCCTCTTAAGATCTCCTATTGATGAGGAAAGAGATTTGATTTTCAAAATTAAAGCCTCATTCAAACTCTTTAAAGAAACACAAGATGAGTTTTGAGAATCAAGTCTAGATAATAAAACATTATTTTCATTTCTCAAAAACTCATTTGCTTCTTCTAAATGAATAACCTTTTCAGAAAGTTCTTCATTTGTTGAATGAAGGTTGTCAAGAATCTCTAAGGATTGTTTAGCCATGGCTTTCCACTTAGAGCATTTCTTGCATTTAGAAGAAACATGATTGTCTATGCTACTAGAAATAAAACCCTCTTTATCGGAGGATGAGGAATAGGTTGCCATAGAAAAATAACAAGGATCTACTCTAAGGATGTTAAGCCTAACAATAGAGTCCCTGCTCTGATACCAATTGTAGGAAACCCTAGAGGGGGGTGAATAGGGTCAAGCTAACTAAACAAGCACTTAGCACAAGCTAATTGGCAATTTAAAAATATAAGTGCAAGATAAGAAGCAAACATAATACCGACACCCGATATATCCTGGTATCCTACTAAGAGGCAGTCCAGTCCCGAAACTCTCTCTCCGGCTTTAATCCACTATTTAAGCAAATAGTTATACACGAGTTTGGATCCGAAGAACTCGCCAACTTCTTACACAAGAGCTTTAATCCGAAGGGCTCTCCGACTTCAACCGAGAGTTTGGATACGAAGACTCCCCAACTTCAACCGAGAGTTTGGATACGAAGACTCTCCAACTTCAACCTTTCACAATAGGTTTTGATCTCCTTATACAATAAGATGAAGATCTCACTTTTCAACTCAATAACTCTAACACAAGTTGTGGATGGCAAATGAAGGCTTTATAGAGTTGTATGTGGATAAGCTTTGGTGGTTTTGAAATTTTTAGGCTCAAAGCATCAACCTTGAATGAAGGGGTTCAAGGCTATTTATAACCAAAGCTTGAAAAGAAGCCAAAGGCAACTTTTCAGTCACGAACCGGCATACCGCCGGTATGATCCGGCATACCGGCGGTATACCGGTCTGGAATGCAACGGCTAGAAATATAGCCGTTGGGATCATTTATTGCTCAGAATTCGACCGTTGAAATTTGAACACTACTGAATCGGTATACCGTCGGTATGGACCGGTATGCCGTCGGTATGCCGGTTTTGTAGACAGAAACTTTCTGTGAACAAAAACCGGTATACCGTCGGTATACACCGGTATACCGTCGGTATGCCGTTTTTCAGCAGAAAACGATCCTAGGCTTATTTCTACCCTAGCTTTCGATTTTGCCATCCATTTCTTGTGTTTACAATTATTCCTAAGACTCATTACAGACTCCAGATATACTTAGGCAGGTGCAGGCTTCTTCAGAGTCTTGAAATGATGATGGCACGGCTTGGCTTCTTCCTTTGATAGGTGCTGGCTTTTTCCCTTGGCGGCAGCTGTCCAAAGATATCCAGTTTGTGAAAACTGAATACCTTTCGGGGGCTTCGCCCCCGAACCCCCGACGAGGGGTGCTGCCCCCTCGACCCCCGTCCGCTGACCGGGCAGCGGAACCCCCGGTGCGTGGCTCCGGAGATGTCATCGGGTGGTTCAGAGAAATCTTGTGGGATCCGTCATCTTTGGCCCACCATGATTTCTTCATTACATATGTCCACATTGATCTTGCTTATTGCTTTTCTGCATGTACATGTTAGACGAACAAAGCAATATACATAGTAGCAAGTATGATAAGTTGAATGCACATTAGGACAATGCTGAGTTTAAGTATAAGTGCTAAGGTGATAGCATAAATGTTAGTGATATCATAATGATTAAACTTAATTGAATGACCACAATCAAAAAGATAGTTTTGATTTTGGCAACCCGATTAAATTTAAGATAGATAAGCTCATATCACTAATATGTAAACCAATAGGCACATATCACCAAAGGTATAAGTATAAGTAGAAATGCTATAGCGATAGTATGAAGATTAGTGATAATGAAATGCTAAACTTAACATATTAACCATATTCAAAAATATGATACAATCATTGGGCCAACAGTCTTGAACCCCAGCGCCTGCATAGGATGTGCGTCTGTGGCTGGTTCAAGTCACTGTAAATGTTGTACTCCCACTACTGATCTGAGTACATCTTCTGGGTTGGTTCAGGGGGCACAGCATTCACCTGACTACCTCGGCGCTTGGCCTTGCCATGCGTCTGATGGGGTACGAAGGTGGCACTCTCCCCCAATGATTTGCGTAATGTGATCAGTCACAAGCGCTGATCAGGAGAGTCGACTAACAGGCACAATGCGCCCCTCACAGGACACACCTGTGTTGTAGTCACCATCAACTGTTGTTGTAAAACAACAGTCCCACCATCAAGGCAGTCAGTATTCCAGCGGCTGCAATCATCAACACCCCTCCGACGTCGCCTCGGGAAGAAGGTGTCAACTGAACTGGAGCCAGAACTACAGGTTGCTTCTTGCAAAGTAGCCTCCAATACTCCATCTATTCTGAAGGCGACCAGTAGCTCCTCGACTTTGTCCTCATCCAAGAGCCAGCCGAGGAAGACCAAGAAAACTTTTCCGTCCTCAGGAGTGTTTGAGGGCACTCGGGGGAGAAATAAGATCTCAGAAGAAGCTGGGGGTAGTCAAGCCCCCGTGGATCTTCATCATGGAGACGAAGTCAACCCCCAGACATAGTTGGGGGTAGTCAAGCCCCTGTTTATCTTCATCCAGGAGACGAAGTCAGCCTTCCAAACATGGCTGGGGGTAGTCAAGCCCTTGTGGATCTGCGTCTCGAAGACGAAGAAGTCCTCCAAGACAGAACTGGGGTAGTCAGGACCTTGCTGATACTTTTCCCGAAGATGAAGGTGTCCTCCAGAACATAGCTGGGGGTAGCCAAGACCAAGCTCCGGGGGAAGTTCCTCTTCTACAAGGGAGTGAGACCGAAAGCGAAGCCTCAACCGATCCATCCACTTCTAGTCGCGTCATGTCGGTGTACATGATGGGAGCTGGCAATGCGGAGTCTGATACGCCGCCAGCAGATCTCATCCACCGTATGTATACCTTGGAGGGAGGACTCAAAACTCTATCTGCCTCCATACAAATATTGACTTAACCAGTATTTGAGATACGGTCAGCTTTGGCCAGGGCACCGTCTACCGGTCCTGACCCAGGGGCTAATGGAGAGTCAAGTGTACCCCTTCAAGGGGTATCCTTGGACACAGATCACCGTGAAGAACCTCGAACGTCGGAGCCATCAAATGCTCAACTCCAGGCTGTACCACCTTCCTCAACTCCCAGCTCCACGGAAGACGTGGTTGAGATGATCAGGGACTTGCGCGAGCGCTTTGAGTCCAAGAACAAACAAGAGGAGCGCCAGAAGATGGGGATCCCATAACCATACCCCCTCGAATGGAACAAAGTGGTTTATCCTTCCAAGTATAAACCATAAACATTAACGCCATACGGCGGGAAGGACTCTCCACGCCGCTATCTGATGTACTGCCGGTCTTAAATGGGATATCTCCCGAAGGAAGACACGCTACTCACCAGCATATTTGTCGGGGCGTTGAAGGGAGTGGCTTACGACTGGTACTGTAGTCTCCCCGACAACTCCATATCTTCCTTCGACGACTTGACACATCTCTTCCTCGATCATTTCTACGACGTAGGGAAGGAGATGACAATGATGTCCCTCATAGAGATACGTCAGAAGGAGAAGGAAACAGTTCGAGCATTCATCGAACAGTTCCGACAAGCCTGCTTTAGACTGCCCCCGGGTATGCCAGAACATGCACTCCTCTCCTCCTGCAGCATGAACATGCTCCCTGCAATCAAACTCTGGCTCAACTCCACTCCTCCTCCGTCCTGGAGTTTATTGATCATCGAGGCCGAAGTAGATGAAAAGGAGGCATCTAATGCTCGTCTTTTGGGAGTCAGTTTCCCTGCCTTTGAGGACAAGGGAAAACGACCTGCAGCCAACAACCCTGGACGAGAGACGAAGGGGAAGAAGGCGTTGACTGTCAACGCCTTCAAAGGTGCATCATCATCTACTCAGAAGCCTCCACTTGCACCAAGGCCAAAGGAGGTTTATTCCTTCAACGATGAAGATATCCTACAACTCTTCGAGATATTGAAGCAGGGTGACAAGATCAAATTGCCGAACCCGAAGCGTCCCAACAGGGTTGGGAGAGTGGACAATCCGAGGTACTGTCACTACCACCGGTTTGTCGAACACCCAACTAAGGACTGCTACGTCCTTAGGAACTACATCTAGCGCATGATCAATGCGGATGTCATCTCCGTCCACTACGAGGAGAAAACGGTCTCGGCCAACTTGGTATCCCTCCAATTTGGTACCTTACCGCCAACCACAACACAAGATGGCGTCGTCCCCATCCCAAAGGCGACAATGGAGGTGGTCAACCTACCACCTACTCGTGACAACGTGAGTGGACTCATCCCACTTACCACATCTCGGGGAGAGGTCTTATGGGTTCACCCCGACCTCGTCTCCTAAGTTACTCAACCGGAGGTACTCTCTGCCTCTAAAACCAAGGGCAGGAAGAGCAAGTCTTGCCGTATGGTCTCTTTCGCTGCGGAAGAGGCACTTCTTGTACAGACGCGTTCACATCAGAACACCCAACCTGACGAATCTGCCGTCGTGGTGGTGCCTCCTTGCACCATCCCTGCTGCCTAGGAAGAGGGCCCATCCGGGCCTCCAGCAGCCAATAAACAGAAGCATGTAGAGGCCCGTTTCGATAAGACTTTGCGAAAGAAGAATGCTTCGGGGCTAGCCAAGCCCCACAACTTTGACATACTGGCACAACTTGCCAGTACTCTTGTCGGTCTATCTCTGTTTGAGCTTCTTCATTTTTCTAAGGACACTTGCGAAGCTCTCTGTGAAGCCCTGAAGGATGCTGAATCCTTCATCAGTCAGGTCAAGCAGCCTGAGGACACTCCGACCACATGTGCGTACTGCCATTGTGCGGATGAAGTTATCCCCAACATAACCTTCATCGAACAAGACATGCTGCTCAAGCACAACTGACACAACAGGCCACTTATTATACGAGGTATGTCGGTTCCGTCAAGGTAAAGCAGATTCAGATCGATCCAGGGTCTTCCTTCAACATCATCCCGAAGACGCTGCTCTCAACACTGGGGATCCCAATGTACCGTCTGGCACCTTCCAACACCACAATCAGCAGATTTAATGCTAGAAAACGTAAACCGCTAGGTAAAATACGGCTGAAATGTCACATCGGTAACCTCCGAACCGAGGTGACTTGCTATGTCATCGACGATGATGTCAACTACAACCTCCTACTGGGTCGTCCGTGGCTGCAGGAGTACATGATGGTGCCATCTATACTGCACCAATATATGAAGTACATGTCCACCAACGACATTATCCGGACAGAGTTTACGGACATTGACCATTTTAAGGGAGTCGAAGCCTACTTTACTGATTCTATCATGTACAAGTCGCCCGACGAAGGGGAAGCCAATGATACTAACGATGAAGCAGAAACGGCAGCAGAGCCGAACATAGAGCCAGAGATGATTCCCGACGCTCCTTTGAAGATTCAACTCAAAGGAAAACCGCCTCAGATGCTGCCTCCCAAGACCATCAAGCTACCTGAAAAAGCACCAACTGCTCTAGGTAGAACACTTACTGAAGCTCCCTTGAAGATACGGATCAAGGAAAAGCCGCCTAAAAAATCGGCTCCCTTTGTGGCAAAACTACAGGAGAAGACACCAATCACTGAAGGCGCAGTTGAGGCACCTCTGAAGGTGCGTCTTAAAGGCAAGCCTCCGCAATCATCCGTCTCATCCAAGCTGCCGAAGAAGGCCCACATAGCCCTATCGGACCCTAAGGTCAAAGCTGCAGTGGACTCTCCCGAACCAACCTAGTACTCACAGACGAAGAGCTAGAGGAATACATATCTGCTGATGTAGATGCACCCTATCTGGACAATGTAATCCCCCGGGACAGAATCTCGTATTTCATCAATAATAGAGTATCTTTTAATTATTCTAGTCTTCCATATTAGAATGCCATGTATACATTAGATAACTCTCAACGGTCGTTGCAAACACAAATAACAACTGTCAATCATGTAAATCGAGTAGTCTCGTCCCAAGGGGTCTGTTTTGTTGTTCCATCGCGGAATCCAGACAAAGAATTCATCATTTTCGATAAAGTCGAGCATCATCAAGACCTTCCGCCACTCGAGCAAGAACCAGATACCGGTAGAATACAAGTCTATCGGTACACGGACAAGGCAAAGTACCTCATCCAAAAGATGGGTTACGATCTAAAAAGCAACAAAGGCTTAAACTACGGCAAGGGTCGACGTCTTCCTCTCCGGCACTCAACACCTAAAGAAAAGCCGTAGGATTACTATCATCGAACTCGACGGGGGGTGGGCTATGTCAAGCCACCAATAATTCCAGAGAGCTCGGAGGCAGAAGAAGTAGAACATTCTCATTCATCCGAAGCATCAACTTGGAATTCCAATACCAGTATCGGCTCAGTCTTCAAGAAGGTGCTATCAGTCAACATGGCATCTGCATAATCTCAAGAAGATGAAGGTGAAGACTAAACGCCAGAATTCTTCGAGAAAGAACCTTGGGCTCAACGCCTAGGAGCACAGTGGGTGTCTCGTTTTGAATTACGCGAACCCCCTACTGAAGATGAAGTCGAGCAGATCGACCTTGGGGATGGATCTTCTTCTAAACCTATCTTTATCCGCAAGAGTCTAAAGGGACCAGACCGGGAATCTTTAATCCAACTCGCTAAAGAATATATCGACTTCTTCACCTGGAGCTACGAAGACATGCCGGGACTTGATCCTCAGATCGTGATGCATAGGCTTAACATTTTACCTAATGCCAAGCCTATAAAGCAACAACATCGACATTTTTGTCCTGATATCATGAACGCTATCGATCAAGAGGTAGACAAACTCCTGACCAGCGGATTTATCTGCGAAGAACAACACTCGGATTGGGTGACCAACGTCGTCCCTGTCTCCAAGAAGAATAGGAAGATACGAGTCTGTATCGACTTCAGAGATCTAAATGCTGCTTGTCCAAAGGACGAATTCCCGCTTTCGATTACTGACATGATGATTGACAAGACACGTGGCTTCGAACGCTTGTCTTTCATGGACGGGTATTTAGGCTACAACCAGATCAAGATGTTCCCCGATGACGCAAAGCATACGTCATTCAGGACTTCGAAGGGGGTTTTCTGCTACACAGTGATGCCCTTCGGCTTGAAACATGCTGGTGCAACATACCAACGAGCTATGAGTACCATCTTTCGTCAACATCTTCGTAAGACAGTTGAATGCTATGTTGATGACATCGTAGTCAAGAGCCGTCTCAAAGGTGATCACCTACAAGACCTAAAGACAGTCTTCGACCTCATGCGAGCGCATCAACTCAAGATGAACCCCGCTAAATCCTTCCTCGGGGTTTCTAGCAGAAAGTTCTTGGGCTTCATTATCACGGCGAAAGGCATTCATGTCGATCTCAAGAAGACCAAAGCCATCCTTGACATGGACCCTCCGAAGAATCTCCGAGAACTTCGAGGCCTGCAAGGGCGCCTTGCATACATCCGAAGGTTTATAGCAAACCTTTCCGAAAAATGTCAATCCTTCACCCAGCTCATGAGGAAGAGAGTCTCTTACGTCTTGACAGAAGAATGCCAGAAAGCTTTCGATGATATCAAAGCTTACTTGACGAGCATGCCAGTCTTGGTGGTACCCGTCGCAGGTAAACCATTTTGCCTCTACGTCCGTGCTATGGATCTTTCCCTCAGTGCTCTGCTGGCTCAGAACAATGATGCGGGCTATGAGCAAGTTATCTACTACCTCAGTAGGACACTGATCGGGGCCGAACACCGGTACAACCCCGTTGAAAAGGTGTGTTTGGCTTTGGTATTCGCCATCCAGAAGACTCGCCATTATGTCTCGGGCCAGACAATTTATGTCATCTCCCGAGTTAATCTACTCAGGGTTCTAATGACGAAGCCAGGATCATTGAACTCCCGGCTAACTACATGGGCGATCCTGTTAATGCCATACAGCATGGTGTTCGTTCCATAAAAAGTCGTCAAGGGTCAAGCTCTGGCCTACTTTTTAACTGTGCACCCCATCCTAGAGTCCTTCAGACTCTATGAAGACATCCCGGATGAGGTCCAAGAATCCAACGTCACCGAAGAAAGCTCCGTCTGGCAGATATTTTTCGATGGCGCTTCAAGAATAGGCCCCAAAGGCCAAATCATCGCCAGAGTGGGGGTAGTCTTAGTCTTCCCGATCAGCTGGTCATCCAGCATGCTTATTCCCTTTCAAAGCCGTGCTCTAACAATATTGCCGAGTACAACGCTCTCATCATGGGACTCCAACTGGCACAACAGCTGAGGGTGGATCATCTGGAGGCCTACGGCGACTCAAAGCTCGTCGTTAACTAGATCAGAGGGCAATAAGAAGTTTGCCATAAAGATCTGGTTCCTTACCATGAAGTTGCATTGAACATTATTTCAACCTTCACCAAGTTCTTCATAGAACATGTACCTCGTTTACAAAACCTGAAGGCTGACGCTCCGACTCGCCTTGCAGCCTCATTAGCAGCACCCCTCGGGACTCAACACTATGTCACGGTAGTTGGTCGAGACTTGGTCTATCCTAAAAACAACCTATGCTCACAAATGGCCCATGCCATGTCAACAAGTGCTGGTGATAATATTCGAGATTGGAGGTTCCCATTCATCGACTTCGCTGTCTAGAGAATTCTTCCAGAAGACCCGAAGGAAGCCGTCTTAGTCAGGAGGCGTTCCCTTCGATTCTATTATAATACAGCTACTAAAATGTTGTACCGACGCTCCTACGATGGACTTCACCGTCGATGTTTATCCAACGAAGAAGCAGCTGAAGCCCTGCGAGAAGCTCACGATAGAACTTGCGGGGCTCATCAACCTGGCCCTAAGTTGCAGGATCGACTGCGATGCATAGGTTACTATTGGCCAACCATGGCAGCCGACGCCGTCGACTATGCTAAGAAGTGCCATGCTTGCCAGCTTCATGCTGACTTTATTTATATACCGTCAGAACCACTACATCCTACGGTCGCCTCTTGGCCCTTCGAAGCTTGGGGCATGGACAATGTAGGACCTGTCATCCCTCTTTCATCGATGGGACACTACTTCATCCTAGCCATCACCGACTACTTCTACAAATAGGCAGAAGCAGTTCCACTGGTGGAAGTGAAAATCTCTAGGGTGATCAGCTTCATCAAGCATCATGTCATCTACCATTTCAGGGTACCTCGAAGGATTATCCATGATAACGGTACTCAGTTTATCAGCCATGTTTTCAGCAGATTTTGTGACAAGAATCGAATTCAGAACTTGGCATCAACCGCCTACAATTCGGCAGCAAATGGGTTGACCGAAGCGTTTAATAAGAATATCATCAGGCTACTCAAAAAGGTCGTGTCATCCAACAAATGCGACTGGGATGAAAAACTTGGAGAATGTCTTTGGGCCTACCGTACAACAGTACGGACCCCGACGGGCAACACCCCGTTCTCCTTAGTCTACGAAAGCGAAGCGGTACTGCCTCTCGAGATCCAGATACCCTCACTCCGTATGGTGATCACAAATCAACTCACAGAAGAAGACAATCAACGTTACCGTCTGCAAGAATTGGAGGCACTTGACGAAAATTGTCTCCAAGCTCAACAGCGCATCGAACTCTATCAAGCCCGTATATCACAGGCTTTCAACAAGAAGGTCAAGCAGGGGACTTTCCAAGTAGGCGACCTGGTTCTGGCAGTCTGGAGCCCGATGGTATTGACTCACAAAACACCAGGAAAGTTCAAGCCCAAATGGGAGGGACGTTTCATCATAGAGACGGTATACTCAAACGGTGCTTACCGCCTCGCCCGATCAAACGGGAACTTGTACATGATGCCCATCAATGGCAAGTTCCTTAAGAAGTACTACTCTTGACATCTTTCAGATATATACTTCCACCTCTACCTAGCAAGGAAGTCAGTGGACCTGATCATCAGACCTCACATACACATCCCTTTCACAAAAATTCTATGCTTTCGAAACACAGTTGTTCCATTTGCATCCCATCTCCAGTAGAAGGACAACCACGTCCACATTACCTCTGAGTTGCTCCTCTACGCCCTACAAAGCGGAATCTTACGCTCTGTAAGACTACGCTACCTATCATGTTTACCACATCCACATTACCTCTGAGTAAACATCCCATATAGACAATACCTGCGTTGCCGTACATTGATTGCAGAACTTTTACGTGCATATTACCTCTGAGTAGTTCCGCGTATCTCTCCAGAGTCATTCCTACCACGTCCATAACATCTCTAAGTAGGAAGATTCTATCATTTAAACCCCATATTTGCCATGTCTATATCACCTCTGAGCAAAACATGTTGGTTCTCTCAAACTTATTATCTGTACCTAAAAACCAAGGTACACAAAAGATAGTAGGTCCACACAAGTCATCAAGTTCATGACAGCAAGAATAAACTCATCATTATTTATTTAAAAGTAAAGGATTACATCCCCACCAGGAGTTGTAAATTACACAAAATAATAAAAAAAGAAGAGGAGAGACTATAATCCCTAAGCATCACCTGGATTGGCTGAAAGCTCTTCAATCCGACGCTTCAAGTCTTCCGCCCGAGTCTCTGCCATCGCCAGAACTCGGCGTTCGGCTTCTTGATGCATCATTTCTATGGCCTCAGGAGAAGTGTCATCCTCATACTTCTCGCCCAGCTGTTGTCGCTGCTGAGCCAGGAAAAGAGCCTGGCGGGTGAAAGCTGCTTCCTCCTCCTTAGATGCTATATGTTCAGCCAGGACTCGCTCAGCATCTAACAAAAGTTGGGCCCGCTGGTCATCAAGGAGGCGAATCTTGGCATTAACCTCCGCTATACTAGCGTCCAACATAGCTCCCAACTCCACCTTCTCCTATACAGATTGAGATAGCCTCTCCACTGCAGCCTCAGCTTCGGCCACCTCGCGCTCTCAGACAGCCACGGTAGCCTGATAAGATGACTCAGTTTCAGCGATCAACTTCTCCTTTTCTGCCTCTATCAGAGCAGAGAGATCATTTCTCTAGATACTCCAAAACTCAGAAAGTAGTTGGTCGAGCTCGGCCACCGATGCCTCCAGAATCTTAGCCATATGATCATGGCCCTGGTGGGAACGTATCAGACCGATGTGAGGGAGTGCCATGGTTTTTGCCATTATGAAACTCCTGTTGGCATTCATCACTGTCGATACGCCCCTCTGCAGCATCTTCTATACTGCCTCAATGATAAACTTTACGTACTCATTCGCGTCCGCCAACACCTGCGGCGTTATTGCCGGAGTTGGAGGAGCTGCTCTGGACGGCAGGCCTGAAGAAGACCCACCGACTTCAATCTGCGAGGCTGAAACCACGGCATCAACGGACTCTCCTACAATAGGGGTTTGAACTTTTCCACTGGCCCAAGGAGCCAAGAGAGCGGAAGGGGCCGAGAGGGGCGTCGATATTGTGCCCCAAGTAGAAGGAACAACAGGGGGTTCCAGGAAACCCTTATCCTTCTCAAGCTCGGAGGGACCACCGACGTCTGGGGCTATCTCCTTCGCATCCAACGCACTATCAGTAGGCCGTACGGGATCTTCCCTCTCTAGCAAGACAGCGAGATCAGCACTTGTTTCCTGATTCAGCTCCACTAGAGTCAGGCTCGGCGGACGAGTCTCACCTCCTCATCAAATCCCTCCGCGGGGATAGAATCTGTCGCTACATCCCGGTCGGCAGCCACTTCAGCCTCCGCCGCTGAGTCTGGATAGGGTTCGGCAATGCTTCAGCCGACCTCCCCTCATCCCGACAAGGAGGGGAATCATCCCTCTCCTCTGTTTCAATCGTGTATGTTGCTCCTGCAACAGGCCCACGCATCTCCGAAGGAACTCATCCGAAGAGGACGAACTCCACTCCACATCCTCATTTGGAAGCCCCGTATCTGCTGGATCCTCAATGTCAGAGACCCCCACGGCAGCTTGAACCATCCTGGGAACTGCGGTATCCTCAGCTTCCCTTCCAACATAATCTGGAGATACTAAAATCTCTGCAGGAACGACATCGTTCGGATTCTCCTCTACGGGAGACATCTCAATAGGAGGAATGCGCTCTTCAGATGAGCCTGCCTCCTCCTTTGGTCTGCTAGCACCCGATTTTGGAGTTCGGGGTCTTCTTTTCAACGGTTCCTACAAAAAGAAAGCATATGTCACAAATATGACAGAATGAGCCAGACCTATGGGGGACGTCTTTACCTCAGCAGGAACTGATTCCATTGGCGTTACAGGTGGCACTCCCGTAGCCTTTTGAGTCGTCGCTTTTCTTGGACTTTTTGGTGCAGACGAACCGGCTTCAACGGCAGCCCGCCTCTTTCCAGCTGAGGGATCTTCCCGAGTGCCTTCCGCTGACGCTGTAGCAGCAGCCCGATATCCTGCCAACTCTGGTGGTCGATATGACCGGGCTGCCGCCAACATGTTCTTCGTAGCTACTAGTTGAGTTCCAACAATGAAACTAGTCTCCCTGTCAAATTCAGGAGGCACAGTATTCATGGCGCAATATAGCTTAACAACCGAATACAAGATCTGTGGCCGAGGGTTATGGATTGGTGTATTGAAACGAACCCCAGTGCACCCGGTATTGTAATATTGCCAACCCCAAGCTCCATCCAGTAAACTTCCAGCAAACCCCAGACTGTTGCTGGGGTTCCGTAACATTAGCTGGGTGTAACCAAACTGGCGAGCAAATCGGCTCGGCAAATATGGCTCCAGATAACACTTATTGTGGTTGCGGTAGACCAAGTGGAAAGGCCAAATACTCTACAACCAACGAAACCCCCATTTCGGCAGAGTGATCGCATCCTCACTAGAGTCTTCCAAATCTTGGTCAGCCTCGAAAGCTTTGAAGATGGGACTGACCTTGACGATCTACCACCCCTGAAGATAAGACAAACTTTCCTACAGACGGGGACGCCGGTGTGCAGCCACTTTCTCTTGTAGAAGCGACGGATAAAGGCGTCACCTTCAACATGATCGTCTTCAGGACCCAGACTCATCACGTTCGGGTGATGCAGAATCAACCATCCCATTAGATAATGGAATGGTAGCTCAGCTCGGGGAAAGTTGTCTTTCCTGCCTCTCTCACGGACCACGTCGTCAGCAAAATCCCTTAAACCCCACAGCAGGTTACACACCATCGCGGGGAGGAGAGCCAAAGGGCGACCAAAAACCAATTTCATCGCTGGCAAAATGAGGTTCCGGGTCACCCTCTCCACGGAGCCAGATTTGCCCAAGAACACACTGTCCCGGAGCCATATCATCAAGTATGCAGTCAACACTGCCTTGGATGACATCCGGTGCACGCAATGCCAGAAACAGCTGTATATATCTTCGCCACTCTCATTTGAACGGGGGGCCTTCTCACCTAGTAGGCTCATTTCGGAGGTCACCTCCGCGGGTTTCTGCCCCTGCAGAGTCGTAAACCGAATCTTCGAAGAGTCTGCCACGTCCTGCTTGAAGACGTAATCCATCCAAGCAGTCACATGAGGCTGTATGTTGCCTTTGTCCTTCCGTTGCATCATATAATGATGGCTCACCACATCTTTGAATATAGCCATCATCTCCAGGTCCTTCTTTTCCAGAACAAGGATCTCTTCATTTGTCGAGAAATATTCCTCGTACGGTTTCGAGCCCCAGGAAAGCTTGCACACCTCGTACATCTTATGGAGAGTCAAGCCCAACTCCCCCACTGGAGTAAAGAAAGTGTCAGTCTGGGTATTGAACATTTCCAAGAGTGCAAGGAACATATGCTTGTTGAAATCCACGTCGGCCTGTGTGGCACGGATAGCGGCCATCAGCCCAATCTCTTTAAGCTCAGCCTTGAACTTCGAAAAAACCCAAAGGGTCAACTCATCCCACTTTGGCACGTAGTGACACCAACCTTCAACCCTAAAACCACCTTTCGGATAGATAACATTCGATGTTAGTATCCGATTTGCAAAGGTCGAAGCACCAAAGGCAAAGGTGTCATTAGGGACATCACTATAAAGGCTCCCAGGGCGCGAAGCCCGGCAACTGAACGAGGTCCCGGCTTGCGAGGCGACCAAGGTATCCTTTTGATTTGAAGTAACGTCAATCGAAAGGGTACCCCCCATTGCCTCTCCTTGAGGAGGAGTAAGTTTCCATGGCATCCTTCTCTTGGAGGCCAAACGGTAGAAGGCTGTCAGCGACAATTGACGTTCAAGCTGCCGCATGTACAGAACCATACCCTTCGCAGAGAGAGCCAGTCTTTCTAGATCTTCAGTACCTTCGCCTCGGTGGAGGTCAAGCGGTCACCAAACAGAAAGACAGGTTTCAGGAAAGTCGTATCTTCGGATTCAGCAAATTTCAGCTTGCCGCTCTCCATCATACTCTGGAGAAAAATAGGCGACTGATTCCAAAAATTTGCAATATCCTCTCGGAAGGTTGATTCAGTAGGATAGCAGCCTTCGCAGGGTTAATAACCTCCTTTTCGAAATCAACCCCCATTTGGCAAAGAGAAGCATCCAGAAGGACTTCATTCAGCAAAAGGATAGTCATCGATACTGACACAGCAAAGACAAAAGTCAGGCAATATAAAACAAAATATTGGGTGTGTCAAGCAGCCTGGCGTATCATTAGGGTCTAAACTCATACGTGTTAGCAGTGAAACTTCGACACATCATCAGGGTCTAAACCCATGCGCGTCAGCAGTGAAGCTTCGGTGCATCATCAGTGTCTAAACCCATACGCGTCAGCAGTAAAGCTTCAGCAAATCATCCGGGTTTAAACCCATGTGCGTCAGCAGTGAAGCTTCGGCACATCATCCGGGTTTAAACCCATGCGCGTCAGCAATAAAACCTGGCGCATAATCAGGGCCTAAACCCATGCGCGTCGGCGGAATAGCCTCAACGCATCACCAGGACAGAAGTCTACGTCCGTCAGCGACAAAAAGTTAGTGTACGACAACATGATGCAACTCATCCATGTGCTCCAGACTCGTCTAAAAGTTGGAAGATCACACCCACCCATCACCGCAGGCCGAACGTCGGCCGGAGTCACAATGGTGACAGGAGCATCCTCCTCGATGAACTTTGCAGGCTCCTTCCCCTTGCCAGTACCACTGCGAGGAGTCTTGGGAGCCATTTTATGAAAGAGGAAGTTAGGGTTTTTCGAAAGAAGAACTCTAGAGAAGAAGAAAGAAAAGAGAGGAAGAACTCTCTATCTCTCCATCATACGCCTATTTATAGGCTTGGTTGCACGCGTGAACCGATGAAGGGTGATATCAGCCACCGTCTCGGGTTCTGTGAAGTGTTAACTGCAAATAATGCAAAAAGATCATCATTAATCTTTTTGGTTACTTCAAAGCGTTATCATTTGCATTAACTGAGAGGGGCATGTGCCCCATCACTGATGCGCGGAGTAATCATGCGCCCGAACAGTCATACGCCCCATTGAAGACACCACCATGCTTCTTATTCAAAGTATTCCAAAACTTGACAAAAAGTTTTGAAAACTCTGAAGGGGGTCTTATAGAAGCATAGAATTTTAGGACCAGAAATCCTATGCGCCTATCATTACATGTGCCAGGGAGCTCAGATGAAGTACTTGGCACGGCAAACAACAAAAGCATAGACAATAAAAGGAGATGTTATCATGTAAAAGTCTATTAGATGTCTAAAAAAGGCTTTACAAAGAAGAATTTCTACAAAAAAAAGACACTAAGTCTACAGCTAGGTGCAGCAACCGCCATGCGCTCTCAGTCAGGCACATCTCTTCAGCGTCTCAGTTTGGCGCATCACTTCAGCGTCTCAGTCAGGCGCATCTCCTTAGAGTCTCGGTTATGTGCATCATGAAGTCTCAGCATATGCGCCCGATCAAATGCTTCGACTAATGAAGCATTTATTGAGCAGAACAAGGGTGGGCGTTCATCCCCATCCTAGCAGGAGGAAGAGCTCTCCAAAGCCCAAGGAAGAGGAGAGCACCGCAATCGATCCGCGGCAAAAGGAGGCTTTTAACACAACCATAATGGGCAACACCCACTCTTACAGGAGAAAGAGCTCTCCAAAGCCTATGAAAGATGATCGGGGCACCACAATTTCGATCTGCAGCCCTTCCAGCATAACGGAGATGAGGCTCGAGCATTTCGATCTTTGGATGCAACAGTAACCTTCTGTCTGCCTCAGAAGCCCTCGACTCCGACTTTTGGATGTAACAGTCACTTCAAGTGTATGAACGAAGACAAGTCGTCGCATCTTCACCTTCGGAAGCATCTCATCAACAGAGTATGCTCGAGCAAACAAGTTCATTCGGGAGGACGTAAGAGAACGAGAGGTAAACTCTCTCCTTGCCACTATTTATAGGCCCGGGCTCTCCGAATCCCGTGCAATGAATTTGCATTAATGGTGATAAACCTGACACTTTGAATTTGGCCAAGTCATAAACGGCTATTTAAAGTACTCGAAGAACGTAACAGTCGGACCAATAAAGACGTGTCATACAAACGGATGCGCCGGTCAGATCGCGCATCATATAGATGCGCCCATCAGCACCAAGCGCCTCATAAAGATGCGCCCTACGCGCCCCCATACGCCTAGTAGAATGCAGATCGACGCGCCCACTCAACAACCCATTACCCATCAAAGAACATTAAATGCTGAAGTCTGACACGACAGCAGCCAGTCTCCGAGGACCGAACAGTTGACAGCTTTTTCAAAAAATGAAGCATCGCTGACGACAGCATCATCATTACTTTTCTCCGGCCGTTACAAGCCACATGGCCGTCCAACCATTTCGCATGCGCCTCCACAGCCATGGGCCAAAATCTCTATATGCGCCTCAGCCATTTTCTCTGATCCCTAAAGACAGAGGTTAAGTCACTACTAAAGACTCGTATATGCCTCAAAAGCCGTGCGCCCAGACGGTTCGTGACTCCTGAAAGTTGTGAGCCAAAGTCTTCTTATGCGCCCAATCCCAGGCACATCCTATCAGATCACTCTCCACCAAATCCGAAACCTTTGAGCTACGGATACGTGCCACGTGTCCTTTGACTCAGTTCAGCCGATGAAGGGGTGCTAATCATCCAAGATCTCAGCAATTGATAGATCCTCTCCATTGCTACGTGTCAGCTCTGTCGCAGCTCACAAATGCAATAGAAAGGGTTCAACTCCTCAATCAGAGTGCATCATCTATAAGCCTCCATTAGTAATCACCACGTGGCGTCCCCATATACAGGCGTATCCTACATATGCACGTAGGAAGCAGCCAGCCTACAATCTATAAATAGAGGGATCATTTCCTTCTTACACACACACAGAGAGACATACCTGCAGACAGAGACCTATACACAGTGAGAGAGACAGATACAGACACTCAACGTCTTCTTCCTCTCTGTAAGCTCCGGCACCCAGAGCAACTCAGACCTTCAGAGAACCGATAACAGTCATCAGATCATCAACGGAGTCAACGTATTACCACTCGCTCCATCGACACAGGGACCCGGATAAACAAAAGTGTTCTCCTAGGACTACATCTAAGTCCTACATTGTAACACTGTTCTGTTTGTAATTAAAATTACAATAACAAGATTTTAATGTCAGACAACCTTGAGGAGTTCTGTCCCATATACTATGGAGCAGGCCTAGATAACACATGTGAGCTGGACTTCCAGGAGGACCCAGTACTTGCAGAGGATATTACCTCAGTAGTCTAGGCTAGTTAGCTAGACCAGTATCTTACTTATCATTCTGTCTTGTTTTGATACACTTATATTTATTTGAGGATTTGTTATTCTGGATATTGTGGAGTTGTTTATCTTAGACATTAGATTCTCTCTCTTATCTTGTATTTCATCTGTGGATCCTGTTGTTCTTATCTATCTATCTTATCGTACCTTCTTTCTTAGCTGTGATTGAGTTGTACTTTATATTATTCCTCCATTCGGATAGTATAACTGTACAGGTACCTCATAACTGTTACATGTATGTGACCTAGGACAGGGTTCTACTGCCGATACTGTGGCGTAGGCTGGGCGTAACCACTTTTCGTGCCCATACACTGGGTGCGGGTCGTGATACGTTTTTAGTGGTGGCCAACGCAGGTCTCCTAGTTATAATTATGGTGGTATTCGAACTAGAGTATCACTACAGCCTGCAGTCAGATTAGGATATTTTGAAGGTACTCAATCACATTAGAAAAAACTCTTAATCATATTCCTTTTATCTAAATTTGCTGTTTATTGTCTTCACTTGAATATAAACTGTCCTCCTTTGCTATTTTTACTCATTCTCTGAAATTGTTTTCTTGTTTGATTTATATCCAGGATGGTCGAGACTAGATCTCATCACCCAGAACAGGGGGACACTGATGAGAGGTCTGCCACCTCTAGTCCTCAGCAGCTAGTCTTCGATGCCATAGCCCCAGTTATGCCAGCTGTGGTGGGTGTTTCAGCTACATTCGGAGGAGCCCCTCCACCAGCAGTTCGCAGACAGAGCACGGTGATTCCGAAGATGCTCCAGCAGCAGCAGCTACCTTTAGGATCCGTTAATACAGTCCAACTTTTCACTTTCTTCCAGTAATTCATGGAGGCCCAACAGGCCCAGCAGCAGCATCAGACGGCAGAGTTCAGTCGGGGCATCGATCTGGCCCTGACGACAGTTGAGAGGGCTACAGCTCAGCCTTCGACAGTTCAACAGTCGTATCAACCGAAGGAGAAGGGCATCCAGCATTTCCAGAAGATGTACCCGTAGGACTTCAGAGGTACAGAGGGCATCTTGTATGTAGATAAGTGGATTGAGCACATGGAGGAGATCTTCAGACTGGCAGAGATTCCAGTGAGGCTACAGATTGAGACGACGGCTAGTATGATCTAGGATTTGGCTCACACGTGGTACCAGACAGACCCGAGGGTTGGTACCGTTGGGCAGACTTAGGTAGCTTTCAAAAAGCTATTCAAGGAGAATTTTTTCCTCGATGCAGTGCTTGGTGCCCTCGAGACTCAGTTTGTGGCTTTGGTACAGGGCAGTCAGACTGTCAAGGAGTACGTCGGGGAGTTCTGCCGTTTGGGAAGATTTATTGAGGGGGTTATCTGAGGCGACGAAGGCCCGAAGGTTTAGAAAGGGACTAGTCAAGGAGGTGAAGTCCTATATCAAGAGTACCCGTAGCACCACTTTTAAGGAGATCCTGGTGGGTGCCTTGGCAGCAGAGGATGATCTTGAGCTGAGGCTCAAGAGGGGGCGAGACACTCAAGGAGCCAGTGGTAGCAGAGGACCGGCCAAGAGGACGTACTTTCAGTAGCAGCACCAGCAGAGGCAGTTTTAGCTGCAGTAGTTCCAGTAGCCAAGACTTCAGCCAGCTCAGCATCAGCAGCCGAGGCAGCAGCAGCAGGCCCCGAGGCAGCAGTCTACTAGTTGTATCTTCTGTAAGAAACTGGGACTTTGATGGAATGAGTGCAGGAAGAGGCTGGAGAGGTATCTTCTCTGCGGATCGTAGGAGCATCAGCTGAGGGATTGTTCCCTCTTTGTAGGCCGAGCAGCACAGGGAGCAGGAGCCAAGGCTCCAGTGGGACCACAGAAGGGATCATTGTTGACTCAGCAGCAGCGGTTCGTGCAGCAGCCCAGGGGAGACCAGAAGGGGCAAGCTTTCGCCATGGCGGACGAGGATATAGAGGCTATTGGGAAGCTGATCGCAGGTACTGTTCTACTCGACTCCATTCTAGCTTTCGCTTTATTTGATTCCGAGACTTCCCACAGTTTTGTGTCTGTATCATTTACTGTTAGACACTGCCTTATATCTGAATCATTACATAGGACTTGTAAGATCACGACCGGGGGTGGTATTATCCTCATGAGTGATGTTTGCAGATGGCAGAGTGTTATTTTAGGAGGTCGAGAGTTGGACGTGAGTCTGCTCGTAGTGCCACTACCGAACTATGACATCGTATTAGGTATAGATTGGTTGAGCAGGCATTATGCCAGCATAGATTGCCGTGGGGGTAGATTTCTGTTTGGAGCGCTAGGAGAGCCAGAGTTCGAGTTCACCCGACGACAGACGGAGCAGAGCGGCGGACTTTTCTGTGGAGTTTTAGTCGAGGAGTTCATGGACGTCTTTCTGGAGCAGAGCGGCAGACTTTTCACATCCTTTGATTGTGGAGTTCATGGATGTCTTTCTGGAGGAGTTGCCAGATCTTCTACCGGACAGAGATATTGAGTTCTCGATAGACTTGGTTTCCGACGCGGAACCGATTTCTCAGCATGTATATCGAATGAACAACAGTAAGTTGGTAGAATTAAAAAAGCAGGTGGATGAGCTGTATGACAAGGGCTTCATCCGATCGAGTCCTTCACCTTGGGGTGCACCGGTACTCTTTGTACCCAAGAAGGATGGGTCAGTACGGATGTGTATTGACTACATGGCACTCAACAACCTCACGATCAAGAACATATACCTACTGCCGCAGATTGATGATCTCTTTGATCAGTTGAGCGGAGCTCGAGTTTTCTCGAAGATTGATTTGAGGTCAGGTTATCATCAGGTAAAGGTAAAGAAGGAGGATATCCCAAAGACCACATTCATGATACTGTATGGTCAGTTTGAGTTCTTGGTTATGTCGTTTGGGATGACCAACACCCCGGCGGTATTTATAAACTTGATGAACAAGGTGTTCCACCAGTACTTGGACAAGTTCGTTGTGGTGTTCATCGATGATATCCTGGTGTACTCAAAGACTGAGGAGGAGCATGAGGAGCACTTGAGAGTGGTTCTGGAGACACTCAAGAGGAAGGAGCTTTATGGCAAGCTCTCGAAGTACGAGTTCTTTCTAGTCAGAGTTGACTTCTTGGGTCATGAGGTGACTGGAGATGGGATCTCAGTAGACCCAAAAAAGATCACGGCAGTTGAGGCTTGGTCGGCACCGAGTTCAGTAGCAAAGATCAGGAGCTTCTTGGGACTGGCAGGCTATTACAGGAGGTTCGTGCAGGATTTCTTCCAGATTACAGAGCTGTTGACTAGGCTGACCCGGAAGGATGCAAAGTTTGTTTGGTCAAAGGAGTGTCAGGTCGCTTTTGATGAGTTGAAGAAGCGGCAGATGATAGCTTTAATTCTGCCACTTCCATCAGGATCAGGAGGGTTCACTATCTACAGTGATGCCTCGGAAAAGGGTTTGGGTTGTGTCTTGCAAAAGTATGGGAAGGTGATTGCCTATGCTTCCAGGAAGTTACGTCCCCATGAGGAGAACTACCCTACCTACGACTTGGAGTTGGCAGCAGTGATTTTTGCTTTGAAGTTGTGGAAACACTACTTATATGGGAAGAGGGTGGAGATCTTCACAGATCATAAGAGCTTGAAGTATGTGTTTACACAGAAGGAGCTCAACATGAGGCAGCACAAATGGTTGGAGTTAATGAAGTACTTTGATATTTTACTACAGTATCACCCGAGAAGGCCAACGTGGTTACCAATGCCTTGAGTAGGTATCCGACAACCATGTGTTTGACTATGGATTGTTATTTGCTAGCAGATTTGGAGAGCCTGGGGATTGAGGTGATTGTGCCAGGAGTTCAGATGCAGATATGGGGCCTTCAGATTCAGTCAAACTTGATAGAGAGGATCAAGTCGATGTAGTTCGAGGATGTTGCTCTGCGATGTATCCGAGAGCAGGTTCGAGCAGGACTGGTGGATCATGAGTTTACTCTTGCTGAGAATTGTGCTTTGAGACACGGTTCCATGCTGTATTTGCCCAGTGGAGAGCTCAGGGAGCAGGTCATACAGGAGGCCCACCGATCTCAGTACTCTATACATCCTGGTGCCAACAAGATGTACAGGGTTCTAAGGGAGCACGTCTGGTGGTATAGAATGAAGCGGGAGGTAGCTCGCTTCGTAGCCAGATGTCTGGTCTGTCAGTAGGTCAAGGTAGAAAGGCAGAGGCCAGGGGGTTTGTTGCAGCTATTGCCCATTCCAGAGTGGAAGTGGGAGCATATCACGATAGATTTTGTATCTGGATTACCGCATACACAGGGAGAAAAAGATGTAATTTGGGTCATCGTAGACAGGTTGACCAAATCGGCCTACTTTTTGCCATTTAAAGTAGGTACGTCTACTGAGAGGCTTGCAGAGATGTACATACGGCAGATTGTCAGGATTCATGGAGTTCCGATCAGCATTGTTTCAGATCAAAATAGTAATTTTACTTCCCATTTCTGGCGGAGTCTACAGACTAGTTTGGGCACTCAGCTCAAGTTTAGTACTGCATACCACCCTCAGATGGACGGACAGTCAAAGAGGACTATTCAGACGCTCGAGGACATGTTACGGACGTGCATCTTGGATTTCGGAGGATTCTGGGAGGATCACCTGTACTTGGTGGAGTTTGCTTACAACAACAGTTTTCAGGCGAGCATCGAGATATCACCTTTCGAGGTACTGTACGCGCGTAGGTGTCGTACACCCTTATCATGGGATGATGTTGGAGAGCGAGCTTTATTGGGACCTAAGACGGTTGTTGACGTAGCCGAGAAGGTGAAGCTCATCAGGGACAGACTTCGCATGGCGCAAGACAGACTTCGGCATTGGGCCGATAGCTACCTGAGGCCTTTGGAGTTTGAGGTACAAATTAGAGAGAGGATTAGAAGTAGGTTGTTTGTTTGATCATGTTTGATTATTTCATAACTTGAGACCTTTTTTGTGTTTAGATCGGAGATATGATTTTTCTGAGGATATCTCCGACTCGTGGTACCATACATTTTGGTGGAGGTGGAAAGCTTAGCCAGTGCTTCATCGGACCTTTCGTGAACAGCGGAAGAATCGGTGACATGGCATACAGGTTAGACTTGCCACCTGCACTAGTGGGTGTCCACAACATATTCCATGTATCACATTTGAGACGGTATGTGGCTGATCCTAGCCATGTACTTGACCATTCGGAGATTGAGGTGGAACCTACTCTCAGTTATCTAGAGCAACCAGTGGAGATTCTAGATCGCCGAGAGAAGGTACTGAGAAACCAGGTGATACCCTTGGTTTGCATCGCTTGGAGGCATCATTCTTCAGGAGAGTCTACCTGGGAGCGGGAGGATGCACGAGCGATACCCATATCATTTTGGACCTTGAGGTATGATTGTCTATCATTCTCATCAGTCTAGTTTTGCCTTTTAATTTCGAGAACAAAATTCTTTTAAGGAGGGTAGATTTGTCACTACCACATTTTAGCTTGAGGGTATTTTAGTCATTTTGTAAATTTTGATTTTATTTTGAATTATTAAAGTGATGATTGTTATTTTTGACTTTTGTTAGTTGAGACTTTGGAGACTAACCTAGATGTTGACTCTATCTATGGTAACTTGAATATCATGGTGGGACCCTAGTCTAACTTAAGTCAACCCAAGTTAAGTCATTTAGAATCACGTTTCAAATAGGAGGATAAATGAATAGGTTCAAGGACTTTTGACTTAAGGATTTATTTTCATTACCATTTAAACTTGGCCCAAAGCCCACTAGTCTAACCCTAACCCTAATTTTAGTCTTAGTTGCCAGCCACATTGGGATCCCCTCTATAAAGTCTCTCTTCTTCTTGTTCTTGCCTCTTTTGTATCAAATCAACTTTTAGAAATGAAAGGTATCATCATTCTTCCCCAATCCATAACTATTCCATTTTAATTCCTTTTTGACTCTAGTTTCTTGCATTAGAGTCTAATCATACTCTATTTTTGTTCAAGGAGAGAAATCTCAGTTTTGGGACAATTTGGAGATTTTTTCTGGTAAGGAGAATCATTCTATTTGGAATTTTTCTTGTCAATGACACACTATAGGTAAACCCTCTAAATTGTGTTTAATTTTTTATTTCTTTGCATATTAGCCTAGATCTAGGTGTCCCCTAGCTGTGGTGTGTGATTTGTAAAAGTTTGCATTGATTTCTTGTCCGTATCGGACACGTATCATAACCTAGTTCTAGGTGTTTGTGAAAATGCCTCAATGGATTTTATTTTAATATTTTGAAAAGTAATTAAAGGGAAATGTAGATCTATACGTATGTTATGAATTTCATGAGGCCTGAGTCGATCTCTGTGTCCTTTTTGTGTCAAAATATGACACGGACACACGGCACGAGCAGTGTGCTCGATGCCCTGTTGTTCAGGGTGTAGTGCGCACTGTACACGACACAATTGGACACAAAAATTTGTGCAGACACAAAGTCCATGCCTGTCACCATCCTCCCAAAATTTGGGATCATATGGTATACTACACGGGGAGCAATCGTGCCCGCACTGGACACACGTTGTGTGTGCACTGTCGTAATACATGCACTGAAACGGGACTCGTATCCATTGTGGACACATTGGGGACATGTTGCAGGCTGTCTAGGGTGTAGCCCTATCCTAGGCGAACCCCCAGGCACGAGCACGTGTCTTGGTTTCCACTGTATTGTGTCCACGAATGGGGTGAACACGTGCACAAGACTGTACACTGTCCTGTTGAACACGAGTGTGGAAAATGGTTTTGGACACGTTTGTGTCCAGTTCTTGGATACCAAAACACACGTATGACACACTCACATGTGACACATGTATTACCAACCAATTAAACTGATTTTAGTTGTATTTAAATTCAAAATCGGGTTTTCCCTCAATTTTTTGATACTGTCCAGCATACCCGATTTTCTGAGATTAACATTTTGTTTAAACTAATTTATGTCGATAATTGAATTGTAAAGTTGATTCCCCATATACATCTGAGTTTAAGTTGCATGATAGGATTCATGATTTGTATTTGATTATGGGTTTTCGATTTTCTTTGGACTGTTAAACATGAAAACTGATTTGTGTACACTCAGCTGAATTTGAAAACTGAGAATTGATACACTGTTTTGTATGCACTGATTCCTATTTACACTCATACACATCTACACACATTTCACAAAATTTGAGAACACACATGAGCACCCAAACCTGACACCCTATAGCCTATGTTGTGGTATGTATACACACACATAAACTAAACTCGGAATCGAATACATGTTTATACTAAATCCTGAAATCATACACTTTTTTTCTCATACATTGATATCACTCATACACACACCCTATCTACTGCTCACTATTTTCCCAAAATCTACTGTACACTCACTCACCCATAATACTCATACATATGTACACTAACCTAGACCCTAGGTTGTACTGTTAACACACTACTGCTACACCTGAAAACTGAGAATATACACACACATACACAAGAGCTGAACACTGATTTGCTAACTCACTACTACAAAAAGACCTATTAATAACGCTCGACGAGGCATTTTAATGACGGCTGATACCTAAGCGTTATCAATGTTTAGAATCCATTCTTTCAATGACGGTCTGAACTAATTTTGGACTTTTCATAACGTTTACAAAATAAAACGATATTAATATTTAAAAGCGGTGGCAAACTTGTAATTAATAAACTTCCAACAAAACCCTTCACACCCGATCTTCTTCAGAGCTTCCCTCCTCTCCCTCTTCCCTCCTATCTATGAACCCTAAAATTTTCCAAAGTCCTTTCAGTTTTTTGCTCATTTCCATCTCTCTTTTACTCCACCTGTTATGTAAACTCTAATCTTCTCCTTCTCCTCCTTTTTTCAACCTCCTACAAAACCTAACCTTAGCCCCAACGCCCCCTCCCACAAACCCTAACCCTAGCCCCGACTTCATTTTCGGAAAGGAGGAGCTCGAGACGCCGAAGGGAGCAAAATCAAAGTCTTCTCCAAATGTGAGCCCTAACTCTCAAATTTTATGCTATCGGAAACTCTCCCATTTTTGATCTTATTTTTTTTGACGGATTTTGCAGTAGAAAGCGTCGGAAAAGATGAGCTTCGTCTTACGTGGAAGCTGTGGCGACATCGAGACTGGCTTCCATGGATTCATCCCGGATAGGCGAGCTTTGGTTCGTTTCTTTCTTATTTTTTTGGATTTTTTTGTTTTTCTATGGTTTTTTTATGAATTTGTTGTAATTTATTGATCTATAGAATGCATCCTGGGGGTCGGCTTGTCAACTCCAACTCGATGGCGTTTTTTATTACCGATATAATGTTTCTTCTTAATTTCGATAGATTTTGGAATCTAGAAAATCGGTTTATATTGGGGAAAGAATTTTATACGTACATTGCTGTTTTCTTCAGCGCTTTTGTTGTTCATGATCCTAAACTCGCAAATGTCCCCTAGCTTTCTGGTATGAATGCATGTTGTTATTTGTTGATGATTGAGATGGTGAAGATGAGATTGATATGGTATTTGTTTGTAGCTTTGGCTAGTTTTGGGGTGTTTCTGATGGCCATCGGGCTTAGGATGTACGCCACGTGCCAACAACTCCAGGCTCAAGCACAGGCTCATGCTGTTGCGGCAAAAGGATTGTTCGGGCACACGGACCTGAGGCTGCATGTGCCGTAGTCCATTGCACTTGCGACGAGAGGGCGGTTGCAGAGCCTCAGGCTCCAACTTGCTCTCCTCGACCGGGAGTTTGATGATCTCGGTATGGGATAGATGTTGCATGATTTATTTGTAATCTTAACTAGTAGATAATGATGGATGATAAAAGAGGAGGGAATGAGAGGTCAAGCCAGAATCAGTGAATAGAGACTGCTGTAGAATGGCTAGTAAGAAGAGGGGAGAAGGGCTTTCCAGGTTTGTTCTTCCAATCCCATTCTTTATTTTTGTTTTGACCGATTGTAAGGTCTTCGATAAAATATCCCTGAGAAGTTTTGCTTCTCTTGCAGCAAACTCTAACGGTTTCGACAATTTTTGTTCTTGGCTTCTATTCAAGAGTTTTGGTTTTGACAATTTTTGGTGATCTTTGTTTGTAATTCCGAAAAGGATTAAAGATAAAACAAATAATTGTAAAATAAAGAAGCTTTAATCATTATCATTCCTCTCTTCATCTCTCATATTGTCCCATCACCATTCTCTTGTATTCTCTATTTCCATGCATTAGAAATGTCTAGTAGACTTTTCATTGTTCCATACCAGAACAAGATGAACTTGTGGACATCAATGAGTTCATCAATGCATGTTGATTGATAATATACAGATCCATCTCCTACTACCCTTAGCATAAACAACCCTTTAAGAGGAATCTCTTTGAATATATTCCTGGCTTTATCAAATTCTCTACTGCTAAATTGGATTGTTCAGGTTGTATAACCTGATGTCCAAAATATTGCTGCTGCAATCTGTACTTTGGAAAATGCTGTAATTGTAATATGTTGTTTGCAAACTGATGTCAAAGTGCATATATAGAAATGGTAAGAAGCATATAAATGGTAACATAGAAATGGTTGGCTCTTATTGCAAACTGATATCAAAGTGCACATAGAAATGGTAAGAAGTTGCATTTTGAATATATTCTTTGCTTAGTTACATTTTGCAAAGTTGATAATTGTTTCATAGATGGTGGTTATTTTGGCACAGACATAATACTACACCAACATACTAGTGTAGTATACTCTGAGGATGTAAATTTAGATAAATTTGTTTTCTTATCCAATGCATATACGGTACTACTTGATCAAGCAAAACTAAATAGAGAAAATCTATTGGTACATACACCATTATCCCGAATAAGGGAACAAAACTCAAGTAGAGATTACCACAAATCTTCTCCATCATCACCTTGTAAACTTTGTGAAACATTTTCACTTAATGAATCACTCATCGTCTAATGTGACAATTGTAGGAATTTGTCCATGATCCACAAAATCAATCTTATTGGGCCTCAAGCATACTGGATCGGTTTGGCAAAGTATGATTTTGGAATTGCTACATGCCATTTGGTCGCTTCAATACCTGCGATGCACGTACAGAGTTCTTGTTATGCCAAAACTAACCATTTCCTATATGTAAGTGGATGTATGTTCCCTTAATATCATAATTTTTTGTCTTTCAAGTATTTGCTATAAGTGACCAATTGTTTTTGCATATGAAATTTCTAGCTCTTCCCATACATTATACAACTCATGGGAGTTTGCTCAACATGGATGAAGGTCCCCCAAACAACCACCAAAATTCTCTTGTGTTTATGTCTATTTATATAATATTCTGAAGCTATTTCAATTTTTCTATAAAATTCTAAAGATGCATTTTTGGCCTTCTTTATGTTTTTTCTATTCTTGCATAGAAAGGAAATAATAAGATGTAATGAAGTGAAAGTTGTTGAACCTTGTTATATGGGGCACCAATGTAAAGTTTAATTTTTTATATTATATTACAAAGTATATTGAACCTTGCTTTTATCTTTTTCAGGGTTTTGCTACATGTTATGTGGACAGTTTTGATGTGGCCAAGTTTTGATGTGGATAATTTGGGTAGTTGTAAATATATATATATATATTTATTTGGATATTCTATTTTGAGAATGTAATGAAAATGTTGATATGTACTCTATTTTGAGAAATATAATAATGATGGTGATATATAATATTAGGTTTTTGGAATGTAATATATAATGTGCAATATAGAGCGTTTTAAATATGCTAATTTGAATAGTATAAAGTGTTATAAATGTGCTTGATTGAGCCTATACATATTATCTATTCATAACATTTTAAAAACGTCCTGAATTATGCATATATATTAACTATCCATAACGCTTTTATAGAAACTATCCGTAACGCTTTTTTTATAACGCTTTTAAAAAATATTTATAACACCCGTTTTCAAAACGCTTGCTTTGAAAAAAAACGTCATGGTTTGTCATTAATGACGTTTTTTAGCCGTCATTAAAAGGGTTTTTTGTTGTAGTGACACCCAACATCTACACAGACATCACCCTCTTTACTGTCACTCACACACACATACACACACATGACACACAGAGGAACCTATATCCATGTACACACTATTGACACACACACACATATAGATTACACTGTCATCTTATTCCTCTCTCTCTCTCTCTATATATATATATATATATATATAATAATCCTGTATGTTAATAATGTAATATGTATTATATATGCATTTTACCTATATAATTTTAGTGTATATATATGTGGTAAACAAATATGTGTGCATGCGAATATAGATTGTGTATGGCATATAGCCTATATTGTCCCTATAGGTATTCACATGTGTATATGGTAATGTGTACACGTGAGATGTGTGTTGATGGCTTGTATGGTTTTGTGATGATGTGTGAATGCTAGATAGGTATGGTTAGGCATAGTGAGACTTGTTTGGGTTAGATTTGACCTAGTTGACCTAGTTTGACTAGAGTAGTTGACTAGAGTTGACCAATGGTTGACTTTAGCCTAGATTAACCCAAACATCATGTAGAATGCATTGTAGCAGTCTATTTTATAATTTTGGATATGTTGTGACTTGTGTTGTTCTAAATAGAAGCCAGACACCACTCCTCAGGTAGTATTTTACTTGAGATACTCAGGATATCAGGCGAGTACATTCTCTGACAGTTTTATACTTGCTAGAACTATATTCTTGTTCTAGATTACTTTACTTGATGCTGTCATGATGGAAACACGGATTAGTACTATATGGATCTTTTTATACGATGTTATCCCCCTCGGGAGCATCGGATACATCATGTCATGTGCGTTTCACTTTCATTATGTATTCTTGTGCTTTCACGTACCATTCATATGCACTTTCGTGATTCATGTACTCTCATGTTCACGGCACCTCCATGTTTATAATCATGTGCACCCATTTATGGGCTCCCATGTGATATCATGTACAATAACATAACTTGAACGGATCCTTGTGTATTGATTGGAGATAGGGGAGTAGAACTAGTCATGTGGACATCTCTAAAGTAGTGTAGCCATGTACAACCTTTCATGTTTATTATCAAGCCGTTCACATGTCTATCCTGTACTCTAAATCAATAGTTCACTATTAGTTCTCTATTTATAGTAGATATTTCTTTACAGTCTTCTCATTTACTTCATGTATATTCTTCAGCTTTTTATGTATTTTACTCTATTGCCTGTATTATATTTCTGTCATGATATGAACAGCGTGAGATGTATTTTACTCGCTCCCGTCCTGACTAGACCTGTTGAAAATATTACAGATGACCTTGAGGAGTTCTGTCCCACATACTATGGAGCAGGCCTAGATGACACATGTGAGATGGACTCCCAGGAGGACCCAGCACTTGCAGAGGATATTATCCCAGTAGTCTAGGCTAGTTAGATAGACCAGTATCTTACTTAGCATTCTGTCTTGTTTGGCACTTGTATTTATTTAAGGAATTGTTATTCTGGATATTGTGGAGTTGTTTATCTTAGACATTAGATTCTCTCTCTTATCTTGTATTTTATCTGTGGATCTTGTTGTTCTTATCTATCTATTTTATCATACCTTCTTCCTTAGCTGTGATTGAGTTGTACTTTATATTATTTCTCCATTCGAAGAGTATAACTGTTTGATGTATGTGACCTAGGACAGCGTTCTATCGTCGACATTGCGGCGTAGGGTGGACGTAACCACTTCTCGTGTCCCTATACTGGGTGTGAGTTATGACACGGCTAGCAGAGGTCTTTCCGGCATATGAACCGATATGAAATAGCTTGTACCGCGGAGGAAAAGGAACGTCTCTCCATGCAACAGGATATGGATGCCGTACTCTGAGGTCCCGGAAGGAGCTCGGGCATTGAATATTGCTCGAAGCTCTTGAACTTCTCTTCTTGCCTCCCTGGCTTCGTCTGCAGCTGAGGGAGCGGATATTCCAGGAGGATTGTCGCCTACACTACACCAAAATGGCTATTTTGGAACACTAGACGTTTTTCAATTTGGAACACTTATTAGACGTACCTAGGTGCCGAAACGGAATAAAAGTGTTCCAGATTTAAAAAGCGTTCCTAATATAAATAATTTTAATTTTTTTTAAAATTATTTATTTAGGTACACTTTTATAGTGTTCCAAATATGTTTCAAATTAAGAATGTGATAATGTGTATCTTATATGTTCTGAAAAAAAGTGTTCCAATAAAAAATCCTCCCCTCCACCCACCCACCCACCCAACCCTCACTCCTCAACCTGATGGGATCCATCTCCACCCCTCCTCCTCCTCCTCATCCTCTCTCTCTCTCTCTCTCTCTCTCTCTCTCTCTCAACTCAACCCAACCCACCGGAAGAACAAAATCCCTAAATCGATTAGAGGAAGAAAGAAAGAAATGGGAAGTTAGATCCCGTCAAAGAGACTGTCCTCGCTCATGTCGAAGGAGATCCGGAAGCCCTCCTCCCCGTCGCCAATCGCTCCGATTTCTCCTACGTCCTCGAGCTCCTCGAGTCCACCAACCTCCAGCTCCACCATTTCTGTAAGGTTCCTCCTTGATCTTTCCTCCAAAAATAAAAATTCGATGATTGCTCCTCGTTCTCTATTTGGATTTGATTCTCTACAACATGTATGATCTAGGAAGTACGGACGCTTCAAAACAAAATGGGCGCTTTGTCAGTCCCGCATCGTGTCGGACACAGACACTCCAAAAATTGTGCTGTGTCATAGAATCGCCCGTGCAACGTTCGATATGATTCGTGTATGAATTAGTGGTTAAAATTGATTAATGACATTGCTAATTGAAATTAGTCATTTTTTAATTAAATTTTTTGAAAGTTCTATTCATGTAAAGAGAATTTGTCTACTTGTACGGTTACTGTTTCGTTGATTAGCAAGTCTTGTTACCGATAGTCGATTGCAAGCAATTGGTTAGGGATAACATATTAAGGAACCATAATCCAATTGATGTATGGAATTTGATATATATCAAAATGGAAATGATCAGTATGTGAAATTGGTGCATGTCAATTCTTTTTGAAAAGCGAACGAAATTGGGAATTCGGATGCCGTCATTTAGAATGGTGATGGTACCATTTGAAGTGATGGCACCGATCTATTTTAGCCAACATTGAATTGGCAGCTCGGGCTTGGAGTACTTAGTTATGGCTAGAATTATCATTTTCATGTACTCTAAAGGAGGAAAGGATGTGTTTTTCCTACAATATTTTCAGTTAGTAGTTTTAAAAAAAATTCTAATGGACAATTTTCTGTTGGAGGAAGTATATCATTGATATGGATGAGTCATGAGTGGCGCTATAAGAAAAGATAGGAGAAAAAGTTCAGTATCCTTAGGGGTGGTGTAAATTACACTACAACAAATAAGACTTACTATAGCAGATTTTTATAGCGTTCGGGTCTGAACGCTATAGCAGATTATTAGTAATAGCGTTCTTTTATGGAATGCTATTAGAAATGCGGAACAAAAATTACAGATTCAGTGCTGTAGCATTTTATGAATGCTGTAACGTGTACATCATTCTTGTATTGCTCCCATGTTCGAATCCTCGTGAAATCGATTTAGTGATTTTTTCATAAAATTAAAAAGTTTATTTATAGCGTATTGTTAACAATTGTTACAGATATATCATTTTCTGAATGCCGTATGTTCAGAATACTCCGTGAAAACATGTGAAAACTGATCTCAGAGGGGAAAATAAAACCTAAAATTGAAAACCAATGAGTCTGAAATTAATTGTGGGAACTTTAGGCGCGTGAAAGGTTTTTGAGCTTTAGAGAAATAGTGCATCTAATCTGAAATCAATTTTACCCATATCTAAAGTTTAGGATCTTGTATTAAAACCAAAACATTTCAAGGTACTTAGTTTACTCCTTTCAGTCATTGCATTTTTTTTCTAATTGTATTAGTTCTCACATAGTAATCACTAAATATTAATGACGAACAATTGTAGAAATATAGTTTCCAGATTTCTTATGTGGTGACTTAAAATGTTCTTCAATATGAGAGTGAAAATAGTAGTGTAGTCACCCGTATGGGGCTATAAATTTCAGTATGTTAAAAATTTAAAATAGGAAATGTAATTAGCCTTCACTGCATAGTACTTCTGATTTGTGAATGTGATACGCGAATCTAGTGCTTTCAATCAAGTCTAAGGAAAAACTTGTGCAGAGAAAACTGACATTTGTAAATTCCTAGATCTACAAACGAGGAATGAAATAAATGAAAAAAAAAAACCTGTAAGAAGAGCTCCTTTCTTTACTAGTTATTTTTCAGATGCTTTATACTACATATGTTTTTGGCATACAACCAGCTCATTGCTTTTTTGGTTACAACCTACTCATTTGGTAACCTATCTGTTTGTCATTGCGCTTGTCCATGCACCAATCCAACGGTCTAAATTTACAAGACTTCTTTTGCAATTGAGTTGGCCTCAAACTGAAACAATACTTTGCTGTATCAAGATATTATTTTCAATTCTCTCTGTACAGGCTGTCCATATCAAGATACTACTAATATGTTGGAGGCTTGCTCCTTGGTCGAATAAGAATACACTCTGTAACAGGAAAGGAGATTAATCACCCGTCAATAATCAGCTTAATGGAACGAGCCTCCTTCTTCTTTAGTTTCTTGTATTCCTAAAATTTGTAGAACACAATGCAAAACTAGAGTGTTCTTATTCTTTCCTTTTAACTTGCAACTTACCTCTGCAAATGGCTTTATGTCATAATTGAAAAACATATATAGACAGGCCTCTTGTGTGATCGTATTCACAATAACTTGAAGACAATATCAAATTAAGATAACTGGCTTTTAATGGTATATAGGATGTGATCATATAAATGCTTACAAAAGAAACTTATCGTTCTTTTAGCATTTATCTCTACTTTGATCAACAAAGCATCCATCTTATAACTTTAGAGCTTGTTGCTTCATTCACATATGATTAAGGTATGACTTATAGACATTGCTAGTAGCTTTTATCTTGAGAAAAGGTTAATTGCTTCAGTTCTTGATAATAATTAAAATGTCAACCTTTTCTACTTCACCAGATTTGTTTGCTGTTTCTTAGACTGTACGAAAAAAGATTGAATCTTTATTGTAAAATATTTCACATATAAGTCACTTTGCAGTTGTTAGGCATAGGCATTAGAAAAGTTATGTTTATCATCTAATCTTTCCGTTAATCCATTCTACATCTACTCACACATTATACAATTAATCATCTTTGGAATATTACTAGTATTGTTGTTAGGAAATTATGTACATGTTTCCTACATGTATCGACTTAATCAACTGATTTTTTTCCCCTTCTGGATTGGGAACAAATTATACTAACAACAGGAAACTGAAGTGTAATTAGATATCAGTTTGTGCAGTGTGCTTATTTCCTACCTGTGGGAGCCTGATGGAGATTCTCTCTCCTACTGCAGAAGACCAGATCCTAGATTGTGCTCTCCTGATTGAGAACTATTACCAGCAATTTCCTGCTCTAAGAAGAATGGAGAAGCCTACAGATGTTGTTAAAGGACTCAAATTTATACTGCTACATAATTCTCACTATGGAAAGACCAGCTTGGTCGAGCAGAAGTGTAAAGCTGAATATCCTGTCTATTACAGTTAGTGAGAAGGCTTCTTTTTGTTGTAGTTCTTTATATTTCTCTTACTGACTATTACAGTTTTGACTGCTATTGATTTGAATGTTCAAAATATTTTGTGCGTTCGACTTGCATTCAGTTAAGGTAATCACACGAGGCAGTAAGCCAAACAGTTAAAAGGTACTTTTAGTTTGGTTTGATATTCTTCTTTAAACAACCAGTCAGTTTAGCTAGAGGATGTTGCACTTCTTTATAAAGAGGTCTGATTTTGTCTTCTTCTTTTTTTTACATCTGAAAAGTGCAATTCTCAATGTTTCCCCCTGATATAAGAATTGCTTTTTTTAGTGAAGGACTTCAATGGTATGTGGTTTTATTTGGGATGACAATTCTTGCATAGTTTGCACGTGCATACGGTTATCAGGGAATATCTGCTATGGTAGCCCATTCATATGGTTACATTACTTTTTATTGTAATCTTCATTTCAGGTTCTATCCACTATATGTGAAGAGCTCCCTCCTGGTGGAGAGTTTTATCTTTAAACTTGTTGTTGGACAGTGACTTCATACAGGACTGGGTGGCGGTATGTATGCCTGCCAAGAATAAAGTCAAAGAGTCGTACGCCGACTTGTCTCTAGAAGAACAGTGTGCCAAATGCGAAAAGGTTGTACCCTATATATATTTCTTTTACGCAAAAATAATGTTTGTTTTATTAACCGATTAATTTTCTTTCTGACTTTAGGAAGCAGTGAATGTGTCGCTTGAGAACTTGAAGACTAAGAGACTTGATTTGAAGGCATCCCAGGTGCATACATCTTGGCTTAATTTGAATTTTTGGTGCAAAGCTCCAAGCATGCAATCAAGGCAAGAGGATGGCTCACCATAATGCCTATAAATTTTTTTCAGGCAGGACAACCCTCACTGGTGCTTCATTTGCACTAAGAAAACTAATGGGTAGAAAAAGAGACATGTTAAGGTACATTCCAAAAAGATGATAAACTCACAAAATAACATAATATGATTCCCTTTTTTTTCGTGAACTTTATGTTATATATAAACAACAAATATATATATTAGCTCCAAGATACATGAATGACGATATCCAATGAATGACAATATCCATTTATCTTCAGTAAAAGTTCTTATCAACTGATGGCAATAGCTGCAATGCGACACTCTTTGTCAATCACTATCTAAGGATATTATCAGAGACTGACCTACATGACATTCAAATTCATGCATATCTTACATGCTTATGTTTTGTAAGCATCTATCACAATCACGCGATCTTTTGTTTGGCTTTGGTCTTCGCAATGGTGATTGCACTCAACTATTGCTTTCCTTTCATTATTGCATTTCTTGAAGATATTGCTCCAGGCAAGGTAAGAACACAAACCTTTACAATTTCCTTCCTAATCTCTTTCTTACTTTCAAAACCAAAATGGCTTGGGACTATCTTGGTGCTCTAATTGAGCCTCAAGGACTCTTATCATCACAGTCACCTAAATGTGATTTGCAGAATAAGACGCGAGGGGGGGGGGAGGGTGAGGAGGGGGGTGAAAATTATGTGCAGAGTACCAGTTTCAAATGAAATGCATATACTTCTGGAAGACAAGACTGCTGAGTCACCCGTGAATACTGATAATGTTTTTGCTGATACTTTAGTGTATGAATCAAGTGGCACAATTTTGAAAGCTATCGAGCTCAGTCCCAGACTAACTTTTTTCATTGAGGAAGGTGTTGTGCCAGAGTTTCCTATTGTCACAATCGAACATTCTTCTAAGGTAGCAAATATGGTGTATGAAAGCTTCAAATCTGGTAGTCAGAAAGAGTTGCCGATCAACTGCTCCCCCACTGAAGTACATGGATAGGAGGATGTAATGGCTGTTAGAGAATGCTCAGTAATGTTATTAGATGCCGCAGAAAATGAGAAATCTGAACCACTGGATAAATACCTCTCGGCCTACACAAATGCAAAGAAAGATGTAGCGGATGTTGGATAATTTTTTGCAATATTAATAGATAGCCCAGGAAAGAACGAGGCACATGCATCATGCCATGTAACACCTAATAGTACCAAGTTCTTTGGTTCATCATCCAAAGAAACTGCAAGGATAGATGATACTGAATTTATTAAGGTTCAAAACAGTTTGCCTGAAAGCAGACTCATAAATAAGGATATTCACACTCCTTTATGTAATACATTTAGCAATACCTCTAATGAATGGCAACTAAATTCTGGTTATGCATCCAAATCAGCTGTGCCACCCCCCAAAGTTGCGTAGATATGGTGATAAGACAAACAAATTGCACTGCTATGCTTCGGAGGAAAAGTATGGGATTTCTCTATCAAGCAACCATGTACCTAGGTCTGGGTCTGGATCAATCAGAATAGACGCAGAGAAAGGTAGAACCTTGTTCCTTTTATGCTGCATATTATTGAGGAATTTACATGAGCTGTACATTATTCACAGCCCATTGACATGAGTAAGCTACTGTTCATCCAGAAAAAAGGGAGGGGAGGAAGAAGTACCATTCCAATAACTTTATTGACGAGGAAGCTGAGTAAGATGCCCATTATTTTTTACTTTACATCTGACTGGACTTTTTAAAGAAGTATCATTTTTTTTACATTTAACGAGGAAGCCATAAAAGCTGATCCTTTTTGCATTCGCTCTCTCTTGCTGCTATCACTTTTGTTTGGAACAGGCAATACGATTTAGAAATTGTGGTTCAGGGTATCACTTTTACAAAGAACCATAACTCAATTATATTCGGTGCGTTACTATTCTACAAAATGAGTTCTTACAATTTGAATGTATAAATTTTCAGGCCCACGCTACAGGCTACAACTCCTGTGGCTGGGACGGGATCATCATTTACTATTCTATAAAATGCGCTCGTACATTCTTTGTCCATTAATCATAGAGTGTTAACACTAACGGTAGGAAGGTAGGTGGTTTTAGTTAGGATCAGTTTGTTGGCTAACAAAATGATGTAGTCACATACAAATAGTAGGAGCTAACAGTTCATGGTTTAAACCTTAAGACCCAACATTAATCCTAAACCGTGCTTGATTTTGCAAATATTTGTTCAGATATAAAGCATTATTTACTGATATGACAGTTGATTTGCACAAATATATACGGTCGAAGGCTTCTACTTTAGCAAGAATTAGCCAAATTTATTGATATTTTCTATTCATTTCCGGGTTTAAGTAGAAGTTTGAAATTTCAATTCTGAAATTGGGTTTTAAAGGGCTTTATTTGGTACTCCCTATCTAGACACTGATTTCTTTTCCCCATGTCCTCTTGATCCATCCAATTGGTAATACTTTGAATCACTTGTAGAGGCTCTTAATTCAAATGGTGGTTAACTTTTACTCTTGCTTTTCTTTATAAATTTATTTCGTGAATTTATATGTTCATATGATACGTTTTCAATTTCAAATCGATGATGAAGTTCTTTGCTTCCTGTTAGATTGGTTGTTTTCCATGCTTTAGATGAACTGAGAAGGAGGAGGAGAGGAGAGGAGAGCTCCGAGGAAGGATAGTGGGGATTTCAGGACGGAAGGGTCAGCTAACCCATCTGCTCATCACGTGGCCATAGCTGGTTCTGGTATTTCTCTTTTTTTTGCCAAATTTATGGTAAAGTTTGGATTTTTATGTGTTTCTTGGGAGCCCAGATGTAGATGTTCGGTTGGTAAGTGTTGGGGCATGTTCTCTGATCTTGGAATTGGTTGTTTCTTTATGAATTTTTTAGTATGTGGTCCCTGGAAATTTATGAATTTGTAATGAAGTTTGATGTTGTGCTCAATTGTTCACAATTCTTTATAAAGAATGGAACTTTCACAAAATTGCGTTTGCAATAATAAAGGAGACCTTTACTTTCCGTGAATGCACAGTTATGGTTGTGTCCATATGATTTCTGGGGTATGTTAACAGTAATCTCGTTGCTTGGTAGGTTGTTGCCGCGAAACAGCTCCATAGGAATGGTCTTCAAGGAAAATGGAGAGTTTCTGGTGGAGGTCCTCATGCTCAATTTGGATCACCCTAATCTTGTCAATTGGATTGGTTATTATGCTGAAGGAGACGAACACCTACTAGTTTATGAGTTTATGTCATTGGGGTCACTGGAGGATCATTTGTACGGTTAGATTCTTTTATTTTTCTTTATGTCGACTGCTAAATCATTTGATTATTGCATATATGCCTCAAAATTCCATTTGTATGAAATTAGTTGCCTTATCTTTTTAGAAATTATTTTGGTGAACTAGTTCTTTAATCTCATGATCAATATAAACAATGCATATGATATTGGTTACAATATTTTGGAAAATATTGCTCTTTTTGTTGCTTTGGTGTGTTTCTTAAACTACTACAAGCTTTACCTCAACCCCAGAGCAAAATAAGGACGAAAATGATTCCCATCTAGGTGTCTATAGAAATTAATAACCTACAAACATGAGATTTTGAAGCAACAAGTAATGAGAGAAGATCTATTTTACATTTCCCATGTAACCTCCTGAGTACATCCCCCTGCAACATCCCCGCTGTTAACCAATATCAACAGGAGAACACGCAATGTCAATGTGAGTCCATTTGCAAACATCTGCATATGTTTGCTTATTCAGCAGGTTGAGTTATGTAGTCCTGACAATATTCCTTAAGACACCAACACACACAATGCACAACTCACTAACACTCACATTCACCAATGAATTTCTCCTCTCTTCTTCACTTTGGTTTAGACTAAAGCTGAAACCTTTTCTCTATTGCACTAGTTCATGGTTGTTCATTATTTTTTTTCTTTATGTGCCTCGTTGAATGATTAAGTTCTTAATTGTGATCAAATTATTTTATCATATTTTTAACAATCTTTGAAATGTTTACAGGACGTCACATTTTTTGCTTCCTCAGTTATCATAATTCCAGGGCCTACGCTCACTAACAAGAACATCAAGTATCAAAGTCTTAAATTATTTTCACACCTCTCAGATATTGTTTTTGGTGTGGTAGACAACTTATTAAAATTACAATGTTTATATAAGACATTTGGCTACTTTATGTATGCAGTTTTAACATTATCTATTCTCTATGCACTTGTACTATGGAAGTTCATTTACTTTTATTTGATAATTTTGTGAGTTCTACATTTATAAATTCTCAAGATGATTACAAGATTGTGTCAATTGTTATTCTTTTTTATAAAATTTCTTGGAGCGCTATAGGTTTTGTAAGTCATAGTACTTATGCTAGCTATATATTATTTCAAGCTACATGTGTGCAATTTCAAATGATGTAGGTAGTCATATATATATATATATATATTTTTATCATATATATATATATATATATATATATATATAAATATATATATATATATATATATATATATATATATTGAAAACTGGAACACCTTTTAGGTGTTCCAAAATTTGGCTCAAAAAGTATTCTGGGATGCTTTTCTTAGGAACGTGTTTCTAATGTTCCAACATTGGAACTCTTTTTAGCCGTTCCAATAAGTGGAGAAAAAGTAATTTGGAATGTTTTGTTGGAACTCTTTTTTGGAACGCTTTATCGATGTTCCAATATTGGAACACCATAAAAGCGTTCCAAATAATGTTTTGTTGGAACTCTTTTTTGGAACGCTCTATCGGTGTTCCAATATTGGAACACCATAAAAGCGTTCCAAATAATGTTTATTGGAACGCCTTTATTCCGTTCCAACAAATCTGGCAGCCCATAAATAGGCACGGAATATAGGTGTGCCTAAAATTATTTGGAATGGAATTTTAGTGTTCCAAAAGGATCTTTTTGGTGTAGCTAGAGGAGGAGCATTCATGTTTGAGTATGCGTTAATTGCAGGACCCAAACTTGTTTGTACAGATGTCCTTACGGGTTGAATCGGTAAGGCAGATTTGATCTCTTCTACTGACTTGACCAATGTTATGATCATGGCTTCAAGCGCTTCTAGGCACTGTCGATCACTAGTCCCTTCGTAATCTTCTCCTGCCATAAACATTGTCCGCACATGGGGAGAGATGGATAGGACCGTAGAGGATGTGCTTTCCGTATCATACCCTCGTACAGAGAAATCGTCGGGGAACGTCGAAATATCCTTATTTTTGGACTCGAAAGGGGTGTTACCCCCAGCGCAGGAAGCTGCATCATCTTGGCGAAGGCGGTCACCCTAGGGGATATCCAAGTCTGTTGCACAATTCCAGTAGATCGCTACTCCCTGCGTATCCTCTTGGAACACCGGGTTATTGTATATGTTTTGGGGACTACCACCCCCACCTTCGTTCACCTCCAGGGGACTCGAGGATGCACCCCCGGGTGTTGGAAGATTCTTTCTAGAACGGGTGCCTAGGTAGACACCCCCTGTGGTTGTCGATGACAATCTTCTAGATGAGAGTTTTCTTGTCGTGCTGGCTGAGATTGCCGAGCTGGAGGTACCTGTCTTCTTTCCTCCCTGCCGATAGGAACCTTCCGAGTTGAATTACAGGAGGCGAAAGGAAATTTTTCGTCTCCTAACCGAGTTATTGTCAGATAGGTGTTGGCTGGTGCAATCATTGGAAAATGGACTACCGATCTTCAGGTGTTGTTGTCTTGTTGCAGCAGCAGTTGATGATAACTTGGGTGTAATGATGTCCTGAAAAGGGCTCATCACATGCCAAGGTTGCTTCTATCTCCTTGTGTTTGTGAGTAATCACCTCTTGCAAGTCGATAGCAAATTGATCTACCTTTGTATCCAATTTGTGGACTCGGGTATCATGAGCACACGGGTGCGTAGGTATCATGTTTGCTCTCTGATCCGAGGCTAGTAAAAGCACTTGCTCTCGCTCATAATTGGAAGACTTTTGGGACCCACCCTGTCAGTTTGCTATCGAGGGCTGGACGTGGGTGGTTCTGTACAACTTTCTATCAGGAGCCCACATAACAGTTAACGGTGCCTGCTGACGGTCAGCAGCTTGGACAGTTGACTGGGCTTATTTGGCCTGCACTACCCTAGACTTCTTCGACTTAGCACCCGAAGGTGTGTAGTAAGAAGAGTACAGATTGGAACATTCCCTATTCTCAATGGACTGCATGGGGTCGGGTCCATATGACAGACGGTCAAAAACAGAGCTTCTGATAGGGCAGCATGGGGCAACCTGTCTGCATCCAGGATTGGCTGCCACATAGGCCATCTTTCTGTGGCCAGAGTTGGCTGCCGCATAGGCCATCTTTCTGTGGCCAGAGTTGGCTGCCGTATAGGCCATCTGCCTGCGGCCAGAGTTGGCTGCCGCAATGGTAGACTACCCATTTTTCTTATGTGGCCTCTTCTTCGTCCGCATGGGTTTCCCTTGTGCCCCCAAGAGCTTAGCATCGTATTATTTTTCTCTGCTGGATTTGGGGACAGTGGGGTTCTCTGCGGTCTGAAGCAAGGCCGTAGGAGAGCTTTGATCACCGTCTTAGGCCATAGAAAGAGCTTCTTCGAGAACCTGGCGAGGAGCAGCAGTTTTGCGCTTCGACGTCCTGCAGGTTCTCTTCGGGTTGGCTCGCTTCTTTGATGGGATGGCGCCCCCTTCAGAGAACATTTCTTTGAATGCTTGTTGGTCAAATTGAACCACAAGCATTTACTGCGTAGAGCCGAGCTTGGACGCGTCGGATTACATCACCAAATTTTTATCAGAGGAGAAGGAAGTCCCCAGTAGAGTCTCCATAATGTTTGCTACTAAATATCAAAGACAAGTATTACAGAGACACTGAATTTGATTGCCAACTCACTTGTACAAAAGAAAGCCTAGAAAAAAATACTAGGAAACAATCTAAGTACAATTGTTTAGTTTTTGATTCTGGGGGGAGGTGACGATGGAGGCTCGGGAAAGTATAGCAACTCTGCCTTACTCCTTGGACTATCGGACACAGTCTTTGCTCTCGAAGAAATTTGCCAGCATTTGATTGCCAACCTCTAGCATGGGTATGGTACCCTGCTATTTACAGTGATTCCTGTATAAAGCAGATTTTGGGCCTCATAGAGGGCCACGTGGCCAAGTGTCAGTAATAGCACACGAAGACTCGATCTTGGGCTGACAGCTGGTGGGGGTTGTTGAGATTTTTTTGTTGTAGCATATATGGGTGGTTGAGACTTGGTCAAATTGCCATGTATCCCCCCCATAACAGAGTAGAGTCTGAATCATTTTGGCCGCATAGTGGCCTTAGGAGCCTTTCTTCTGCGGCTTGGTTTCACTTGGCCGCATGGGATCTTCGAGAGCCTTGCTTCTGCTGCTCGAGTCCACTCAGCCGCATGAGGTCTCTAGGAGCCTTGCTTCTGCAGCTCGGCTCCACTTGGCCGTATGGGATCTTCAGGAGAATTCTTTCTGCAGCTCGAGTTCACTTAGTCGCATGAGGTCTCCAGGAGCCTTGCTTCTGCGGCTCGAGTCCACTTGGCCGTATGGGGTCTTCAAGAACCTTATTTCTGCGGCTCGAGGCCACTTGGCCGCATGGGGTCTTAGGGAGCCTCGCTTCTGCAGCTCGAGTCCACTTGGCCGCATAGGGTCTCCAGGAGCCTTGCTTCTACGGCTCGAGTCTACTTGGCCGTATGGGGTCTCCAGGAGCCTTGCTTCTGCGGTCTAGATCATCTTAGCCGCACAAAGCTCATGCGGCTCTTTCTTCTGCGGCCTGGATCAACTTGGCCGCATAACGCCTATGCGGTCAGCAACGATTTTGAGAGAATTTCGTTTGTCTCTCTTTTGACTTCTCAATAAAGATGAATTTGATCGATCCTCCTCCTTGGCAAGTGCTGGCACTACAGATTTTGGATCTCCTTATTCGAAGAGGATTTGACGATGAACTCCCTCAAAAGATTATGATGCGACGGGCTGAGACAGTGCGCCTAACTAAGACATCTGAGTAATGCATCTAGTTGAGAGTAGGCCGTTACGAAGTCTTCAATTGGCATCATGCTTCCGAGATGATGTCAAAAAGGTGCAGCAGGTTGCGGTCTCTGGAACACAGACTGCCTTGGTGGTGGAGCCACTATCTTGTGGCAGCAGCATTTGATGGCGACTTAGGTACAGTGATGTCTTGGAAAGGGCTCATCGTATGCCAAGGTTGCTTCTCTCTCCTTGTGTTTGTGAATGACCACCTCTCGCAAGTCAAGAGCAGATTGATCTACCTTTGCATCCGTTTTATGGGCCTGGGTATCCGAGTGCCCGGGTGCGTAGGTATCATATTTGCTTCCTGATCTGAGGCTAGTACAAGCACTTGCTCTAGATTGTTGTAGGAAGACTTTTGGGCATATTTGCTCCCTAATCTGTGGCTAGTAAAAGCACTTGCTCTCAATCGTTATAGGGAGACTTTTGGGCTTATTTGCTCCCTGATTTGAAGCTAGTAAAAGTACTTGCTCTCGATCGTTGTAGGGAGACTTCTGGGACCTATCCTGTACGATTGCTACAGAGGGCTTGACATGGAAGGTTCTGTACAACTTTCCATTAGGGGCCCGTGTAACAGTTAATGGTACCCGCTGACGGTCAGCAGATTGGACAGTTGACTGGGTTTGTTGAGCCCACACTGCCCTAGACTTCTTCGACTTAGCACCCTAAGGTATGTAGTAAGAAGAGTCGAAGTTGCTGCCTTGGATTTCTTCGTACTAGCCCGTAAAGACGCATAGTACTCAGGATCCAACTTTATCCTTGCCAAGATGTCAAGTGATGAACTTGTAGCCGATCTAGAAGAATAAGCACTGTTGAAACTTTTTGTGGCTCGAACGGGCTCCCTGGACAGGGGCTCCCTTTTTTTCTTCTTTTTATTTTGGTACCCTTTTCAAAGGAGGCAATGGGGCTCTATATATAGGATGAAATGAGCCCTTTCTTCTTCTCCTTTCGATGTGGGACTAAAAGCAATATCTATGCTTCTACAGGGCACATGGCCCGTGTTGCCTTGGATTTCTTCAAACTAGCCCCCGAAGGCGCATAGTACTTAGAATCTAATACATCATCACCATGACAGCAAGTGATTCGATCAAAAATAGAAGTCCTCTCCTGCATGCCAGAGTTCATACGTGAGAGGCTGGATGCGCGCTTTTTCCGTCGGCACATCTTCTTCGACTGGAAAAAAGAAGGTTGGGAGTTGTAGTCAATACTGTATTTCCCTGGCAGATGCGCTGCACCAGTAGGTGCATCTTGTTTGCTGAGAACGTCAGCAGCAAGGGTAGGCTGCAGTGGTGCATCCCCTTCAGTGGTGGTACTCGACGCATCGCCTTTGTGCACCCAGACTTGATGAGTCTTCTTCGACTTTGGCAGCCGCTTCGAAGGACTCACACTGTCTTAAGAGATGAACTCCTTATATGCCTGTTGATTGAGGCGCACCACGAGTGTCTTGTAGGAGGTTCCGAGATTGCCTTTATCAGATTGTAACACAACTTTCTCGTTAAAGAAGAAAGTAGTCCTTAGCAGAGTCGCCAGCTTGTTTTCTATTAAAACGAGAACAACAGGCTTGTATTAAACTTTGTGTTTAATTATAAACAGGATATAGTACAATATAGGACTTTGACATAGTCGTAGGAGTACACTTTTGTTTTTGTCTGGAAACTGTGTCGGTAGAGCGAGTGGTAATACGTCGACTCTGTTGACGATCTAACGACGATCTTGAACTCTCTGAAGGTCTGGGTTGCTCTGGATGCTGGAGCCTTTGACGAATGCTCGACAAGTAGAAGCTCCGGGCCTTTTTACTTGTAGGATTGGACCTTGTGTACGTGTCATGAATGAAGGAATGATCTACTTATTTATAGGCAACAGAATGATCTTTTTATGCGTGCATAGGCGATATGCGCCTGGAGAGCTTGAACGTAGGGACGCCACGTAGTTGACGCTGTAGGGCGCATGGATGATGCGCCCCAAAGTTGGTGTTGAATCTGTTTGAGCTGCACTGTTGGCCTACGGTGGAGCTGACATGTGGCAGTTGGAGATTCGGCTATTGCTGAGATTTTGGGTGGTTTGCACCTATTCATAGGCAAAACTGAGTCAAAATAACACGTGACATGTGTCTATGGGTCAAAGATCTCGGATTTGGTAGATAGTGAAATGTCAGGATGCGCCTAGGATCTGGCGCAAGGGAAGACTTGGTCTATGACTTTTAGGAATCACAAACAAGTCTAGGCGCATGACTTTTAAGACGCATGCAGAGCTTAGGACGCATGGTGGTGGAGGCGCATGCAGGGACACTTCACCAAAATGGATGATTTGCAACAATTAGAATTATCCAACAACGACGTATTAAAACTCTTGTTGCATTTTCGACGAATTGGAATTATTGTTTAATATCAAATATATTTCACTAAAACAGTACCTATGGATTTGACAGATTTAAGTAGTTGTTTAACTTCCAAATTTCATTGAAAATTTTTGCTCCCTGATCTAGTGAAAATTTTAGCTCTGCTAATTTTCACAAAATCCCGCGCCTTCCCCACACTCCCCGAGAAGTAACCTTTTCTTTAAAGAAATTCCCTCCTCTCAAAACTTCTGTCTTCTTCACTTTTCATCTTTTTCTCAAAACCTGTGTTCCCTTTTCTCAATATACCGAGACGGCACTATTCTTCCCTCCTTTGCACCCTCCCCCACCTTCGTGCCCTTTTGGCACCATTCTTGTGGAAATTCATAAGTTTTGATCAAGTTACTGAATTTTTCTTGGTAACTAGTTAAATATTTTATATTAATGCTTAAAATCTTCATCTAGATGTTACACTTGGTAAAATGATGACCCCCAAAATGCTTAACTCTTTATTATGTATCTCTTGATGTGAGACAAATTATGGATCCTTCCTAATAGAACTTATATCTTCTAATTTCATACCACAAACCACACATCTGAATTTCAATGGTCACTATTTATTCAAATATATTTTGTTGATTCACATGTGCTTAATTTAGAATAGTGGTGACATGTGGGAAGGATCAATCAGTCGAGTTCGAGGTTGTACAGAAGCTGAAAGATCAAGTTTACATTCTTTTAGGAAATGTTCAGTTCAGTTATCGTAACCCTGTTAAGAACTCAATCTTGTATTGTTCCTTCAAGAATTCAACAAGCAGCTGGTTGCCTGGTTCGTTTTAGTATTATGTTTTCAGTATGCCTTCATGATTTGTATATAAGTATATTGGTTTAGAATTCATGAATCTATATCTACATGTAGGTGGGTGAAGACAATGCAAAATTCTCTTCTTCTGGTTGGATATCATTGTGAAGTGAAGGTAAGCAACTTGGTTAACTTGATCACCAATCTTTTAGTTGTAGCAATTTGAACTTGATATCCTCGGGTCTAGGAATTTCCTCAGTGATAGAAAAATACCATTTAGTTATTGTTTGATATTGTTTTCTACTCAATTAATTGAGTAGTTACAACTAAGTATGTGGCAAGATAAAGGAATAAAGCTTTATAGGCTTACGGGTACCCACAATCCATCATAGCTCAACTAAATATCTAGACCCTCTGTTTTCTTCAATTTTGCAAGACCCCCGTTTACCTTATTGTGGTCCCTCAGATGCATCATACCTTGCCACAAATCATAAGAGAATTATTAGATGTATATTTGATTTTAATTTAGAATAACTAGCTAACTTGATTTGTTTCAATTACCATGTGCAGGGTCACTAACAATTTGTTCAATGTGTATTATAAGTCTTGATCGAAGAAGCAGACAGCCCATATAAGGTACTTCATATTTTATCATAAGTTAGAAAACAGAAATGGGCTGCACAACTTTTTCCTCTTCGATTAGCAGCAAATCCCTGGACCAAGACCTCCTCTTTCCAAATGGAAGCTATTCTCTTACTACCACAAGATGCATCTAGTGCAGCCGCAGCTCTAGCTCCGGATATGATCAGGTAGTATCTCTTTTGCATGCAACCGTGCAAATTTTACGTTTCAGGTAAAGTAACCGTTAGTTCAAGTAGTAAATCAACTTATGCACCTTGTAGGTTCTCCTGTAACCCAGTCGAAGGCCTCAACTTGACTGTATGCCCGGTGACAAAGTGCGACGGAGATATGTACATTGGCAACAAAACAATGTCAGGCTGCGATCAGTCTACTTGTGCCTATCAAGGGTACACTAAGTCTACTGGCTTCAACATCCTGAGCAGTCTGGCTACTCGATCAACTTGCAACAGTGGTAAGCTAGCACGCTTGCTTGCAGATAATTATTCATGATTTGATTTAGATATCAAATTACTTGTGGCTTAATGGTTGCATTGATTCTTGCGGGTCTTGTAGTTGGCAGTCCAAAAGCACATCCTCTAGCCAGATTGTAGCCTGGAGATAACTCATCTCCTAACTCTGTAGGGTGCAAGTTAGGTCCACATAGGTACTGGACTTAGCTTATTTTCCTCCTCCAGATGGCTCTGTTTTATTTCGGTGTATAATGATGTGTTCTTTTACGATGCATATATTTTTACCTTCTTTTAAGCGAATGTATCCTTACAAGACTCATTCTTCCAATATTATACATCCCTTCTTCAGCTGTACATACAAAAATAATACACTTTTATAGAAGGCATGTATGTCTTCATGCTTCTTTACAGCCATATTATCATGTAGATTTCTCAAAAATGTATGAAACCTTGAATTAGTCACTTTAATATTCACACTTTTGTTAGATGTTTATCTCCAATAATGTTAATACATTTTTATTGTCAATAGGGTAAGACCTCGGCTTTTGTCTTGTCAATACTGGAGGCTCTGATGAGTGGACGTCTTAATGAAGACTGGTTATGGAAGGATGCCTTGTCTATTGGTACTTCTACCCACCAAGTTCCCCTTGTGCTTAAACAAACCCCAAATTCATATGAAGAATATATAATGATTAAATGATGCTTGTATCTCTTTCAAATTGACTTATTACGTGCTTTATCTTGGCATGCAGAAACTAGAATGCTAAAGGTTAATCATATAGCTATATTGAATTGTGCCTTTTTTAGTTGATATACATCGTAGGCTTGTAGTATGCAAGTGGTCAATTCGTTAGATCAAATGTCATTCTATACCTAATGGCTTTAATTCTCTCACCGAGAAAATTAGAAGCAAATTATTGCGTACATCAACACTATTTTGGGACTTATGGAGAAGAACAGCGGTGCATATGAAAGCACATTAACTATATGCACAATCCGAATTTACTAGTTATCATAAGAAGTTTACATTCTTATGTACGTATATTAGAGTGCTTAATTTCTATTCTTTATTGTTAAGGATGCCTCCCTCTTATTTATATTTATGGTATTTTTTTCTCTTTCTGATACAGAAGACACAGTACCATTCCCTGTACCAAAATTGTCTATTTATTTGTATTCTTCAATCATATGTTCTTAGTATTCCCGAGGATCAATATTAGTCACATTGGCATGGCTTCACAAGAGTGTGGTCGTTCTTTAATGACTTCTGTAACTTTGCGTCTGTGAACTTTCAATACCTGCCAAGTACATAAAATAGGCAATAGTTTTATATATCTTACTTATTTCTAATGCATCGATTCACTTACGCACAGTGTTTTATTTCAAGTAGTTTTATGACTTTTGTTTAAAGGTTTTAAAGATGCAGCTGGCCACTTAAAAGGACTCCCCCACTGCTTTACCATTTACCATAGATAATAATCTAGCATTATCCCTTGATTTGATGTTCTTGAAGTTATAGCTAGTATCATTGCCAAGGTTGAGGGATGTAGACATCAAATATTATTGTCCTTTTTCATGCATGGCCTATAAAAGAAAAAGAGGAAAAGAAAGAAATGCTGAAGAAATGCTACTTTGTCATGGCCTGAGCCCAACTTTTTTCTTTCTTTTGTACTTTGATCATATGTTGTCCATTTCTTCTGTCTCAATACTCTACTTAGTATTCCTAAAAAAGAGGTTCTCCATAAACATCAAATCCTTTCTCACGCATGCATCACTGCACACAAATGCTATTACACACAAAAACACATTCAATTTATGGTACACATTTGATCATATGAACACACACATAGGTTGACACAAGTATTTATGCTTCCATTCTGTTTACTGATACAACAACACCCGAAACATCTCTAGACTCTAGTTAAATATCTGTGAGCCACTTGAGCATTTCAAGTTTACATAGCACATCTGATATTTATCTTATAGTTCAAATTTCAAATGCAAGACACAATTTTCTACCCATCCAAAAAACATCATAAAAAATATTATAGTTATTGATCATTAAATCTTGGTTCAAATTATCATAAATATTTTTACCATATGTTATTGATCAAGATCTTATCCCAATTATTTTTTCCATGATGTTCTGTATATGCATATATGGTGGGTAATTTACATATATTCTCTTTTATGGCTACTATTTTTCTTTTATCCACACATTATAAAGAATTATCCAGGTTCTTTGTACTCTCATTTTATTGTTATTGATCATTTTGAGCTGATATTTAATATACCCTTGGAGACATGTCTACGGTTATACTTATGTTTTCTTATCATCTATTTCTATCCTTTGTTAATGTAACGCCCCAGTCCCAAAATACTTTGGACTAGGTACGTATCCATGCCAGCTGCATACATACGAAGTATACTCCAATATATGGAAACCTCGTATGAATACATAAGCTGTAAAATACAGTAAATCCAGAATAACTAAATCTCATCCACTAGATAAATAAATGATATAAGAGCAACTTTGAATTTGTCATGTATACAATCGTTGGGCGGAGACAAAGTCCACTACCAACTATCTCAAATAAAATATACAAGAAGTGATCGATAAAATAACGAGACGAACCAAGCGCAATCGTCTTCGAAAGAATGGAGAAGATCACGGCCTTGGCTAGAACACCTGCAAATTCACAGAAGTACACACCTGGAGAGATAACCAGGTCCTCAGAGGGACGTAACAAGACACATAATATCATGCCATATAAACTTAATAAATATTGCTCAAATAATTAAGGGACACATACAATAGGGTACCTAACCGTATTATAGTGAATATACAAATAAAGAACAAACCTTTGACGCATGGACCAGATCAGGAATCAGGAATCAGGACCGTATCTTCCACTGGAGATAACCGGCAATCAGGACCGTACCTCCCACTGGAGATAACCGGCTCTTAGGACCGTACCTTCCATTGGAGATAACCGACAATCAGGGCAGTACATATATGACCCATACATTAAGGAACTGTTCTTCCCACCCAATGTCTATTATGTTATATCCATAACATAAATCCTCTATTAACCGCTAAGTCAAACTAAGCATGCAACCTCTATTAGCGGTTATTCCTATCGCACGGCTTGTACGTACTGGTGGCCAGCCAATCACGCACGTCCGTGTTCTATATGCGACACACAACTTCGTGGAACAACGTGTCAAGGCCATGAATGCAACACATAAGGTGGTCCCTTAAATCTAGGTTTAATGTGTAAGAAAAATAATACATAGCAGGAAATATAAATGAACAGTAAGTTCTAACAGGTTATGCCATGTATCACAGTTTATTTTACATAAAGAAAATAAATAATGCATGAAATATGAGCTAAAATAAATAAACAGCAAATGGCAAGGTGTCTTGCCTGAGGTCCTTGCTGGTGAAATCGACAATCCCGTTAGGTACAGAATAGTCACAGGGCTACACAAGATGAACTCAGACGATGTGACAAACTTCTAAAATAAAAACCAAAAATAAAATATTCTGAAATTTTTTTTAAGAAAAATATATGATGTGTATTTTTCTGTCAGTATTCCGAAACTTCAAACGGATCGTGATTCTGATTCCTGGTTCTCCCAGAATCTCAAAAACACTAAAAGGTGTCAGATTTTGGACCACTGACACTCCACAAATTTTCCAGAAAAAGTTCCAAATTTATGAAAATAAAATTTACACTCAGAAAATATACCTCAATACGATTCCAACAAAAAAACTGGAGGTCAAAAGGAGTCCGGAGTTGGGAGTTATGGTCATTCGAAGTTGCTACAACCTTTGAAAATTGAGGCTGAATTTATGACGAAAAAAAGAGAGAAATTTTGACAAGGATGGTTTGAAAGATAATTTGTGGTAAAAATAATATGGAGGAGTACCTGCCTATTTATAGGATATGGGAATTCCCAATTAGATAAGAATTAGGATTCCTTTAAACCCAATTTAGATATTTCCTAATTTAATTTAAAAGCAATCAAATCCAAATCCAAATCCAAATCTAATTTAAATCAAATCAAATTCTCTTAGTTTAAAATCAAATCAATTAAATCCAATTTAAATTTTATTAAATTTTTAGCTCAAAATCAAATGGGATAAATAAATTTCGAATATTTAACTATTTAAATAAATCCAAAAATTAAATCAAGATTTAAATGGCCACCATAACTTCCAAATATATTTTTCAAAATACCAATAATAATAATTTTGAAAATAATAAATATTTTTAAATATCTTTTTAAATAATAAAATATTTATTAATAAATCGCAAAAATTAAATTTTTATTTAAAATAGACTAATAAATAATTATGAAATATATGTATGCACGAATAATGCATACATGATTATGCTTTTCCCAGTATACAATGAAATATTATTTATGATTAATAACTACTAAAAATAAAAAAGGCTTTTTATAGCAAGAATAATAATTATATAATATTTTGAAAGTGTATAATAAAATAGAAAAAATATTTTTCTAAAATATGTACGCTCGTACATATTCGCACTTGACGAGCAACTACGAAAAATAAAATTTCGTGCGCGACGTACAATATGACTATGCGACGTACAATACAAAAATTTTAAATCAGTACCAAATTTAATATATAGAAAAAAATAGTAAAAATTTAGGGGTTTTACATCCTACCCAACTTAAAAGAATTTTGTCCTCGAAATTAAGAATCAGGAGGAGGTGAGAAGGCACAGTGGTAGATAGGAGGGTTTAAGGAAGTTTATATGGTCGTAGTCTAGGTTGAGGGTATGATTAAGAGACGATTGTAATAACTCTTAAATTCAAGTGATTAGAAAGTCAAGATTGTAAATTTAGTGTCGAGGGAAAAGTCGAGTAGTTCAAGACAAAGATATGGTTACATTGGGTGGTAATAGTCATGGTGATAGGACAGTTAGAGGAGTTTTAGTACGACGCTTTCGTCCTTCTAAAATAGGTGAAGGCGAACGCAATATAGAGTTCGAAGGAGGCGTTATCGAATACGAATACGTGGTTGAAAGGCGACCGAGTAATTCAAAAGGAGTTGTCAAGGCAGTCGCGGATGGGACTCTAGAGGACAAGTTTAGCTATGTCCCCATCCACGTAGAACGATAGATAAAAGCGAACCAAAGTGCACTCGGTTGATCAGACCATTATGCACCGGTTCTGATTAGACAATATGTTAGTGGGTGCACCCAATAAAATATGTCATGATCAAGCTTGATAACGAAATAAGCTTGCAAAACTGAAGCTACGTTAGCAGCGCGAGATAGTCAAAATATGAGCAAGGGAGGTACTGATGAAGGAAATTTTAAATAGTCCCAGATCTTTTAAGATCAAGGCTCGCCCGAAGTTCGGGCCTATACAGTTGTCTTGGTTGACTAGCTAAGTTAGGGTCCTCTGAACTTATAGGCTAAGCAAACTTATCCACATGGGTCACAAGGACAAAGGCTTTGTTGGGCCGTGAGGTATTCTACCAAACTTACAAGAGTTAAACTAGTAATGGGATGAGGCAATGGGTTAAGCAATCAAGATAAAGCACAAATTTAAGCATTTAAGGAACTAAGTAGAACAAAATTCACCTATCGGGTTAAGGGATTGAGTCAAGGTTGGATCTCTTAATTGAAGTCGAAAAGTATTTTGGTGTCATGGTAGAGGTTATAGTTTGGCCATTTTGACCAGAAGGTCCTATCATGAAAATAGTGTACAAGGAGACGTGTTTTAGTGGGACATAATACATCTACATGAAGGTGGACTTGTCTAGGTCTTACATATGAAATTTATTGGAAGGAAAAGTGTAGTGTTGTACTCCAAATATACAAGTCATGGTAGGGGACGCCAGAAGATCAAAAATAGAAAGTGGGAGTTCACGAGGTGATAATTAATGCATAAAATAAAGAAGATCAAGTTAAAGCGTGAAATAAAATTAATTAAAGAATCCATTAAAAATAATTTAGAAACACAATTCCGGATAGAAGATAGTCTCCTAGATGAATACAAATAAGGAACCATTAACTCATTATTCAAATTGCAAACGGGTTAGAAGGTCGCAATTAAAAGATCTAGAATTGAAGGAAGGTCGAGTAAGTCGAGGTAAAAATACAGTCACATAGCTGGGTAGATGACTAACAACACTTGTGTATATACTACAATCATGGTCATGAGTGACATGGCAATTAGTGTGGAATACTTCTAACTCATTAGGGCTACCTTTGTGGCCTATAATTAATATTTTAACTCAAGTTTCCTCCAAAAGTTTTAAAAAAATAAACTTTCAAAAATATACCACCAAAATTTGTATTTACTCCAAGCCGTTCAAATTCATCCAAAAAAAATTTAAATCACTCTCATAAATCTAAAAGCAAAATTTTATCACGTTACTACTAATCTTTTCCAAAATTAATGTTTAAACTCAACTATTTAACTCATGAGTTCATAATTTACGAATCCATAAAATTTCACAATCAATCAAAATTTTAACACTTTAAAATTTTCAAATAACTCATAATAAAACTCTTAGCATATTAAAAGCAATCTCAAAAATTAAGCTCAATGCTCTCATAAATTTTAACTTATATTCATGCTAAGTTATTCCAACAAACTCACAACTTTTAAATGGTAACTTCCTTTAATCAATCAAAATAACTTTCCATCACATCCTTCGAAATTCTTCAAAAAAAAATTTAATATTAGCAATCCCACATTAAACTAAATTTTCAAATAATCTTATCAGTCAAAATCTATTTTTTTTTTACCAAAAATCTAAATAGATTTGTAAATCCTCAATCATAGGACACAATTTAAAATAAAGAAAAATTCTCAAAAATCGTTTTCATAACTTTCAAATATTTTAAACCAAAATTCACCGTCATTACTTCCCCTTAAAATTAAAAATTTTATAAACACGAAAACCCCAAGTTGTACAACTCCGTTTAAATAATTCCTACGACCATTTTTAAAAGCTAAGATCATTTTCAAACCAAATCTATAACTGTTCAAGGTGCATAACTATAATACAATAAATCATGAACATTAAAACTCAAAAATCAAATAAATTTTATATTTGTTCAAAGATGTATATCTATCACCCAAACTCATAAATATCACAACTCGAAAAGCAAGTCAATTTTATACTTGTGCAAGGATGTATAACAATAATCCAATAAATCATAAATATTAAATCTTTGAAAAATAATCAATTTCTTAAACCAAGTATGAAATTCTATAAATCCTCTGGTGTTTACTATTTAGAAATCTCAAGGTTAAAACTTTCTGTGGTAATATCCTACTTTACAAATTACTAATCATTAAATCACACTAAAAAAAAACCCTTTAACTCAATTAGAGTCTTAAATGTATTCCAATTGCCAATATAACCATTCTAGCCATGTGTTTGACCTATGAGCATATACTAGTGTAGTCATCTTCCTAGTTGACACTAAGCACGAAATAAGAATCAACGGTAGAAAGGAATCAAGCAAGATGGAATTCAAGGAAGTCGAACGAGAGTTCGGAATTTGAAGCCAAGGGAAGAGGTCAAGCTGTATGGATGAGATTTCTATAATTCTAATCATATGTTGCAGGTTCACATCGGTACAGTAACGTAACCGAAGTGACAAACTTGACCTGCATGGGCCACCACAAAAACATGTAACGCCCCAGTCCCAAAATACTTAGGACTAGGTACGTATCCATGCCAGCTGCATACATACGAAGTATACTCCAATATATGGAAACCTCGTATGAATACATAAGCTGTAAAATACAGTAAATCCAGAATAACTAAATCTCATCTACTAGATAAATAAATGATATAAGAGCAACTTTGAATTTGTCATGTATACAATCGTTGGACGGAGACAAAGTCCACTACCAACTATCTCAAATAAAATGTACAAGAAGTGATCGATAAAATAACGAGACAAACCAAGCGCAATCGTCTTCGAAAGAATGGAGAAGATCACGGCCTTGGCTAGAACACCTACAAATTCACAGAAGCACACACCTGGAGCGATAACCAGGTCCTCAGAGGGACGTAACAAGACACATAATATCATGCCATATAAACTGAATAAATATTGCTCAAATAATTAAGGGACACATACAATAGGGTATCTAACCGTACTATAGTGAATATGCAAATAAAGAAAAAACCTTTGACGCATGGACCAGATCAGAAATCAGGAATCAGGACCGTATCTTCCACTGGAGATAACCGGCAATCAGGACCGTACCTCCCACTGGAGATAACCGGCTCTCAGGACCGTACCTCCCATTGGAGATAACCGACAATCAGGGCAGTACATATATGACCCATACATTAAGGAACTGTTCTTCCCACCTAATGTCTATTATGTTGTATCCACAACATAAATCCTCTATTAACCGCTAAGTCAAACTAAGCATACAACCTCTATTAGCGGTTATTCCTATCGCACGGCTTGTACGTACTGGTGGCCAGCCAATCACGCACGTCCGTGTTCTACATGCGACACACAACTTCGTGGTACAACGTGTCAAGGCCGTGAATGCAACACACAAGGTGGTCCCTTAAATCTAGGTTTAATGTGTAAGAAAAATAATACATAGCAGGAAATATAAATGAACAGTAAGTTCTAACAGGTTATGCCATGTATCACAGTTTATTTTGCATAAAGAAAATAAATAATGCATGAAATATGAGCTAAAATAAATAAACAGCAAATGTCAAGGTGTCTTGCCTGAGGTCCTTGCTGGTGAAATCGACAATCCCGTTGGGTACAGAATAGTCACAGGGCTACACAAGATGAACTCAGACGATGTTACAAACTTCTAAAATAAAAACCAAAAATAAAATATTCTGAAATTTTTTTTAGGAAAAATATATGATGTGTATTTTTCTGTCAGTATTCCGAAACTTCAAACGGATCGTGATTCTGATTCCTGGGTCTCCCAAATTCTCAAAAACACTAAAGGTGTAAGATTTTGGACCACTGACACTCCATAAATTTTCCAGAAAATTAAGTTCCAAATTTATGAAAATAAAATTTACATTCAGAAAATATACCTCAATACGATTCCAACAAAAAAACTGGAGGTCAAAAGGAGTCCGGAGTTGGGAGTTATGGTCATTCGAAGTTGCTACAACCTTTGAAAATTGAGGCTGAATTTATGACGAAAAAAAGAGAGAAATTTTGACAAGGATGGTTTGAAAGATAATTTGTGGTGAAAATAATATGGAGGAGTACCTGCCTATTTATAGGATGTGGGAATTCCCAATTAGATAAGAATTAGGATTCCTTTAAACCCAATTTAGATATTTTCTAATTTAATTTAAAAGCAATCAAATCCAAATCCAAATCTAATTTAAATCAAATCAAATTCTCTTAGTTTAAAATCAAATCAATTAAATCTAATTTAAATCTATTTAAATTTTTAGCTCAAAATTAAATGGGATAAATAAATTTTGAATATTTAACTATTTAAATAAATCCAAAAATTAAATCAAGATTTAAATGGCCACCATAACTTCCAATTATATTTTTCAAAGTACCAATAATAATAATTTTGAAAATAATAAATATTTTTAAATATCTTTTTAAATAATAAAATATTTATTAATAAATATCAAAAATTACATTTTTATTTAAAATAGACTAATAAATAATTACGAAATATATGTATGCACGAATAATGCATACATGATTATGCTTTTCCTAGTATACAATGAAATATTATTTATGATTAATAACTGCTAAAAATAAAAAGGCTTTTTATAGCAAGAATAATAATTATATAATATTTTGAAAGTGTATAATAAAATAGAAAAAATATTTTTCTAAAATATGTACGCTCGTACATATTCGCACTTGACGAGCAACTACGAAAAATAAAATTTCGTGCGCGACGTACAATACGACTATGCAACGTACAATACAAAAATATTAAATCAGTACCAAATTTAATATATATAAAAAAATAGTAGAAATTTATGGGTTTTACAGTTAAATAGTTATATAACTTGATAGAACTTTTTTGAAAATTTATGGTGAATCAAGAACTACTCGATACTTCATATTTTTTTTGTTTGTATCTAGGGACATGATCTGTCTACCTTGCCCATATAGACTTATCTTTTGAAGAATTTTAAAAAGAAAGTCGTTGCTACTGGACGTGCGAATATATATGCGCCATTTAATGATGAAGCTTATAATATCATTGTCGATGAAACTTTTGATGGCAATGAGATGTTGTTCGATAGAGACATAAAGTTTGATATATTATTTTTGGGGAAATGATTAATTGACCAAAATATTCAATTTAGTTTGTAAGATTTTGAAATTCTTTTTTTTTGTATTATATTTGAGATTGTAAGCTAGCAATAACTTATCTTTTTGTTCATCATGAGAATAAAACCGTTGTGAGCTAGAAATATTGGAGTTACATTTTGTTTTTGATGTAATATTGCTATGTAAACTCGATACATTTAGGAGTCAGTGCAATTTTGATTGAGTTTTTCCATTGTTGATAATTCTTGATGTTTATATGAAATTGTATTCAGATGTATTTCTATTTATATAAAGGATAAATATGTTTAAACAGATTTCATATGGATGCATTGAGTTTTTTTTAAAATTGTTTCAAAAAAATGATAGACCATACCTGTTGAAAAAGTAAAAATAGTGACAGGCTAATTTACATGTTATTTGATAGTTTTAGTCCGTCATTATTATTTGAAAGATAATAACTGTCATTTTATTCATGTATAAAATGACAGTCCAAAACTATTGTTTAAATTTTGGGACGCACTATTAATGACGGATGTTCTGACAGGTTAAAATTGTTGTTTAATATGATATACGACAGTTTTGGTCTGTCGAAAAATGCATGTTTTGGCTTAGTGGGACTTGACATCTATCTTTTGGGATCAGGAGCAAGCCTGGGTGTATGGCTTTTGAGACGCATACAGAACTTTGGGTGCATGGTTGTGAAGGCGCATGCGAGTGATCAGTCGGCCACGTGGCGGGGCACATCTGTAACTGACAAAAGGAATGATGATTATGTCCCTTTGTTTTATACAAAAGCTAACTTTTCTGACATCGAGGCGTGGGCTGCTGTTGTTTCAGTCACTCTAGCATTTAATGCTTCGTCGGGTGGCGAGCTTTAAGTCGGCGCATCGATTTGTGCTCTACTGGGCGCATCGGTATGTGCTCCATTGGACGGATGGGTCTGTGCTCCATTGGGCGCATCAGTACGGAGCACATAGTGCTGAAGGGCGCATTTGCTACATGGCGCATCCTCATTGGTCCGTCTGTTGAGTTCTTCGAGGCACTGGTGGCTCTCTGACTTGGCTGAATTCGAAAGAGCAGATTCGTTGGCATTAATGTAAATTTATCGCACTGAATTCGAAGAGAATTCCCCTTGGCGCATGGGTACGAGTTGCCCCGGCCTATAAATAGCTTTGTGAGGAGTTTGTTTCTCGTTTCTCTTAGATTTTTCCATGAAGATTAATTCGATCGGTCCCCCTACTTGGCGAGACGTCGCACTGTGGGTTGGTGATCTCCTCGTTCGAAGAAGCTTTGATGAAGAACTCCTTCAGAAGACTGAGATCCGTCGAGTTGGTTGTTCATGTACGTTCTCTACATCAACTGTGTGCCACGATGTTGATTACTGGGTTTGAGTTTTGTCGCGGTCCAGTTTTCGTTATGCTTGAAGCGCCGCAGGCAAGGTGCCTATTGCATCCAAAGATTGGGGTTGTAGATGCCCCGTTCTGCTCTATTACTGCTTTATTAGCCGAAGCACTCGTTTATTGACGAGGAAGTGATTCGCTTTGATGGGGCAAGTTGAAGCGCCTACGCTGAGATGCTGAAGTGATGCACCTATGCTGAGATGCTGAAATGATGCGTCTAGCTGAGACACTAGAGTGATGTGCCTAGCTGAGACATCGAAGTGATGCGCCTAGGTGAGATATTGTAGTCTTTAGGCTTTTGTAGTTGTCTTTTTATTGTAACAAAAGGTTTTAGGTCATGTAATAGACTTTCTATGAATAAAAATCTACTCTTCATACGCCTACTTCTCTTTGTTGTCTTGTCGTGCCAAGTGTTCTGTTAAGTTTCCTCGACGCATGTCATTTTGGGGCGTATGGTGCATAGGGACTTTAAGATGCACCTGAAATTCCATGCTTCTAAAGTACCTTTTTGTTGTATTAGATGTTATTGAGACCTAGGACAGCGTTCTACCGTCGACACTGCGATGTAGGCTGGACGTACCCACGGTCTCATGCCCTTACACTGGGTGTGTGTCGTGACAACATCTCTCATTTTCTTGTCTTCGGTAATCCCTTATTCGCTTTTTAATCATATTATTTGAAGAGTTTGGTGATCCGTGTGGATCGGTGGAGGAGTTTGTAAATGAGTCGGTGTATTTTTTAATTCTATTATTGGAGAATTTTTTGAATTTGACTACAGTTATTTCATGATTTTTTATCAATATTTTTTACGTAAAAATTAATGTGCTTACGTTGTGCTCTTATATGTGGATTTTCACGTAATTGGTTTGTGTGATCTTCTTTGATCCTTGTCAAAAAGAAAGATTTTCTGGAACAATGTTTCACATTCTTACAACATTATCCTCTAAGATGTACGTACTTAGTCTTATGGGGAACCCTCACACTCTACATCCTATCGCTCATAATTGCCCATTTATCTTCGTGTGATTGATTTGTTATTTATGTCATGCTAAGTCTGACATCTCATGCTTAATTATTTTTAAGGGTATGTGATATTTCGATACGGGTAATAGTATATTTTCTTTACGTCTTCAAATTATGATAAGAAGTTATGTATATACTAGTAACCAACACATGCAATGCATGCACGTAATTTTTTGGGGGCTAATTAGAGTTTTGATCCTAGATTTTATACCAGTTTAGAGTTTAAGTCCTGACTTGTCCAATTAGAAAGTTTAGACCCTTAAATCTTTATTATTGGTTTCATTTATTCTATTATGCCCTCCCTTCCATTCTTGACAATAAAACCTGCATATATATACTAGGAAGGGTCTAATGGAAAAATGAAACGAATAATAAAAATTAAGGGTCTAAACTTTCCAATTGGACATGTCAGACATAAACTTTAAGCTGGTATAAAATCCAAGGTCTAAACTCTAAATATCCCTAAAAATTTTATTAAAAAATGATTTAAATTAGAATTTGTTATAGATAACGATGTCCCGTCAGATCGAACTCGTTCAGCCATGAAGAATGTCTCACATCTAACCACATGAGTTAAAGGTGTTTGTCTATCGTTAGATAACTTTAGACAGTTAAACATTTAGTTAAATTTATTTAATTTTTAATTTTTCATTTTTAATTTTAATTACATGAAAATATGATTAAACGGTCATTTTGGATTTTTTTACTTATTTTAGATTTCTTTAGTTTGTTTATTAGGATAAATCAAAATAAAGAGAACTTTATCTCTTGAGTTCGTTGGGGTTAGTTAGGGATTGACTTATCTTATTGATAAAAACTTATATATTATAAATATTTTGTAATTTCATAAGTTATGGATCGAAGAATTGAGAATGAGAAATCTATTTTGAGTTTATATGGTGTGATACCTAAAGTTTAAAGTGGATGTCTCTATCAACATTGCTTCTTCGCACATTGACGCTGCTTCTCCGCTTTCGATATTGACATCTTCAACGGTAATCATATTTTTACTTTGTATTTTTATTATAATTTTTGAAACAAAATTATAATAATTATTCACTCTTCAATTAAAGCTTCCGCACCCAAAGCTTCTCAAATCCCTAATTTTATACTAATAGTTTATTTTTGGGTCTTTGTCCGGCGTCAAATAGGTATCAGAGCCAAAACCTGGTTTAGAAATATTTGCATATGAACGTAGGTAAGACCCGTACAAGACTGTCTACATAAAACTTTTGGCAACAATTTTGTGCGATGATCGATAATGTATATGATAATATGCTTGCTGAAATGGAAAATGTGTTTGAAATTTTTTTCAATCGTAATAAAATAAAAACTATTGCTGACGGTGATCCTATACATATAAAAAAATTCATTAGTGGAACAGACTGGTCTGTCATAGACGAGTCCAAAGTTAAATCTAAGTCTAGATTTAAGCTAGTAATAAATTTTGAGCTTTATAAGTCTAGATTTAAGCCATTAATTAAATTTGAGTGTTATATATCATCGTTATAAGAATTAAATAGGTCTTTTGATGAAAACAATAAATTTAAAAATCCTATTAAGTCACCTAAATATTTTGAACGTGTCCCAATAATTGAACATGTGGACAATTTCTATTATATGTTTGTTACAAATAATTATAATAGTTTATAGTAAATAATAAATGATTATAGGGATGATCATTTTATTTTTCTGGAAACATCGAGACATCCACAAGTTGTTGAAGTGCTTCATAGGTCCTTGTTGAATATTCTACTTATTCTACTTCCACAACCCCCAGTACCACCATGGAGTTTTATCGTCTTATCAGAAGCTTCAATGATGACTAAGTTGTCAAAACAAAATCCTTGGCCATGGTCGAATTGTAGGACATAAATAGGATCATAGTTCTTGGATTTCACACTTGATTCACTAAGAGGTGAATTTTTTAAAGCCGAGGAGAATGACATAGAACAACTTATATTTCAGTTATTTTGGATTTTTTTAGTTTGTTTTTTAGGATAAATCAAAATAAAGAGAATTTTATCTCTTGAGTTGTTGGAGTTTATTAGGGATTGACTTTTTTTATGGATAAGAACTTATAGATTTAGTTTATTTCTTTTGATTGTTTTGTAGCTTGTAAATTGTAATCTTATAAGTTATGGATCTAAGAATTGAGAATGACAAATCTATTTTGAGTTTATACACTACTACTTAAAAGACCTATTAATGACGCTCGACAAGGAGATTTAATGACGGCTGATACATAAGCGTTATCAAAGTTGAGAAATACCTTTTAATATAACGGTTTGGACTATTTATAGGCTTTTAATAACGTTTATTAAATAAAGCATTATTAATAGTTAAAAGCGGTGGCAAACTTGTAATAAACTTTATGTAATATATTCCATCCCCCCACGATCTTATTCAGAAGAACTCTCTTTCTCCTTGCTCCCCTTCTACCCCCTCTTCCCTCCTCTCCCAAAACCCTAAAATTTCCTTCTCTCTTTCACCCCACCCCTGCCGCCTCTCCCTCCGTCGCACAAAGCCTGCTGTCCCTCTCATCACCGTCCGATCGTTCGTCGACGGAAGCGGCGGCGGCGGGAACGATGGCAACAGCGGTAATTTTGGAGGAGGGTGGAATAGGGACGACGAGGGGGGTCCTCGGAAAGGAGAAACAGGGAGGAGGCCGCGATGGCACTGGCAGAGATAGGAAGGGGGACGGAGAGCCTCCCCCACTGACCTCGCGGCGGTGGTGGAGGGGGGAAGGATCCCAGCGGAGATCGTGAGGAGGTTCGAGGAGCTGGAGAGACCGACGGCGTACCGTTGGCTGATGCGGTTCGCCGGGTTCAGGAAGAGGCTGCTCGCCGACGACCTCTTTCTCGCCAAGGTCAGGATCGAGTATGGCATCGGGATATTCACCAAGGTCCATTGGCATTCTTTTTTTCTTCTCCACCTCTTGTTTGTGATCACTTGGCGACACGTACTGGACATGGGGACACGGCACTATTTTAGGAGTGTCCGACAACCATTTTTGGAAGGCATCCATGCTTCTCAAGTATTTGGTAAATGTGTCTCCTAGTTGTTGATTTTGCTAAGCGGGTCTGTGCCTTCTCTTCAGGCCCTGGCATCAGTTGATTTTTTTTCCAGCACTATATGTCTTCTCTATGGTTTCCGTCTAATTACCATCTCTCTTAATTATTAGTTGCAGCTTACTGGTACAAAGTCATAATGGGTCAGTTTAGCTTTTCACAATACAGACCTAAGTAGTGCCATCCTACCAAATTACGAGATATAATTACAGAATATTGTATGTAAGTCTGGTGAACCATTTGATTTGGCTTAGTAGACAATTGCCCCAAGGAACTCCCCAGTCTTATCATTTTTCTACAGAACGGTACATATATTTAGACAAAACAAATGCTGCTACTTGATTATATCAAACAAATTTGTTCTACAGTTGGTCCAAGTTTGGTTGCTGACTAATCACATTGCCTACTGATCGCAACTATGAGGCCACCTAGCAATATGCTTGATTGGCCATCAATTAGTTAGTTAAATTGGTAGGTTAGTCTCGTAGTTACTGTCACTTGGTCCAAGTTCCTTGAGCAATGCTGCTTATTATGCAATATAATCACCGTTAAGACTTAAGAGAGTAGCTATATGGTACAAAGATGTGGTAACCCTCAAAAAGAATTTGGATTGGAGTTTTTCTATTTTTGTTGGTATTGTTGTGATTCAGTTATGCTTAAATAGTATAATCATGCTAACAAACCAATTTTTATTTTTCTTAAATCAGTCTTAGTATCAAATTCCTCTAGCTTAGGTATTCGTTTTAAATTTTATGGTATTTCACTTTGTCTTATGTTGTGAAAAGAAGAAGAAAATACCATTTAGTGAAGATATCAATCATTCTAAGCATACTATCCCTTTTTTGTTATTATCATGGGCTTACTCTAAGCATTATACATAGTAGGATTTGACTCCTTTGATATATAAAATAGGAAGTAGTTTTGGTTTACACTTACAATGTATCTGGCACGAACAAAGATTCGACACATTTTGCCACCTATTTTGGTGTGTCCTAGTGTAGTTTGGTGTCCTTGACATGTCCGATAAGTGTCCGACACAACGTGAGACATATTTTTTCTCAAAAGTTTTCTTTCGTTTTAGCTTATGATTGTATTTGACTTCAGTTTTTGATGCATTTGCAGGTGATGTCTTCTTAATAAGCTCAAATCCTATGCAATATAATGCACCAGACACAATTTACTATCGGTAGGTAAGTATTATAACATAATCTATATTCTATTTAAAGAATGATTTTGTTGGAAGTTTTGTCACAACGTACAATGATTTTTTTTGTTGTACAGGCATGATCTATCCAAGAGCTTGCACAAAAAGACTTCAAGAGTTGGAGGCAAGAAAGTGACAATGAGACAGAACCTCGGATTGTACGAAGTGGCAGGCCTCCAATGAAGAACACAATCAAGCGGATGCTTGCTTGGAACATCCACACCTGGTATGACTAGTGGGTTTTTTTATTGGTGTGTGCAGCTTTCAGATAACTTTGACATCATTGAGAATCCTATGGATTTCACAATCGTGTGGAGCAAGATGTCAAGTGGAGCTTATGCTTGCTTGGAACAATTAAAGGTTGGTAGTCTCGCTGCTCTGAATTATTTGCACTTTGTTTGTGTTCTGTTGTAAAGAGTTCACTTCGCTTTGCTTTTTATTTATTAATTGGACTAGAATATGTTTTGAGGTCTACAACTGACCATCTATTTTACTTGAGCAGTTATCTGGGCCAGGAACATAACTATTGCTTTATTGAGCAATATCCAAATTGGTTTCTATTTGTAGCTAATTTCTCTTTTCTTTGGGCATGTAGAAACCTGTAAACCCTAGGAAGGGATTGATTTAGAAGGGTAATGCCAGTTCCTCAGTTTATGTTTTGGTACATGCGCAATATTACAAAGTATATTGAACCATGTTTTTATCTTTTCAGGGATTTGCTACACGTGATGTTGACAGTTTTGATGTGCTCAAGTTGAAGCCAAAGTAATTACTTGTTTTGAGGATCCATTTAAGTAGTAGTTGTAAATATATTTATTTGGATACCCTATTTTGAGATAATGTAATAAAGATGGTGATATAACATTTCGATGTTTTCTTGTGAATATAGTTCAAAGTGGTTGTTTTAAAATTGAATTAAGAAGTTTTTGGAAAGTAATATATAATGTGCAGTATTAAGCGTTATAAATGAGATGAGTTCAGTAATATTGAGTGTTATAAATATTCTCCATTGAGCTTATACAGATTATCTATTCATAACGCTTTCAAAATGTCCTGAATTGTGTATTACATATTAACTGTTCATAACGCTTTTATAGAAACTATTCATGTTGTTTTTTTATAACGCTTTTAAAAAAACATTTATAACACCCATTTTCATAACGGTTGCTTTGAAAAAAAAGCATCATGGTTCATCATTAATGACACTTTTTAGCCGTCATTAAAAGGGTCTTTTGTTGTAGTGATATGGTGCGATGTCGAAACTTTAAAGTGGATCTCTCTATCAATGTTGCTTCTCCGCTTTCGATGTTGACGAGTTCAATGCTTCTTCTCCGCTTTCAACGTTGACGTCTTCAATGGTAATCATATTATTACTTTGCATTTCTATTATATTTTTTGAGACAAATTTATAATAGTTGTTGTTCACTCTTCAATTAAAGCTTCCGTACCCAAATCTTCTCAAATTCCTAATTTCATACTAACAGTTTACTTTTTGATATTCCTGCGTCAATACGTCTATTCTTATGAGAAATGCTATATGTACCTCCAAAAAACTTTAATGGTGTTTTTGCCTTTGGACTAGGAAATATAGTCCCACATCGGCTACACCAAATGGTGAGTATCTCAATATAATGAATTGCTTGTGTTGAGGTAGGCACATGAGGTGTGGTAGGGCACAAGTGTGTGTCATATAGGAGTATTTTCCTAGAAGGAAAACTGATTAATTCCAACAAAGATGTACGTTGATATTTATTGTACGGACTCGGACACGGACTCCAGGATGTCTCGTACATGCACGGGAGTGTTCGAGTGGTATGCGTGGACTTGCACACTTCTATGCTGATTGTGGGATGATCTAAAATATCAAACTCTATTTTTCAGTATTGGTATTTTAGTGCCACATCAGATAGGAGAAGAGGTGAAGTCTCACTTCACTCTATAAATAGAGCCCCTTGGCCTCCTTTGAAAGATGTACCAAGAAGAGAGTTAAGGGAGTCTGTAAAGTCCAAGAAGCCCGTTCAAGTCTCAAATATTGACTTACGAGCGTTCTAGAAGTTCTTCGTGATCTTGCTGGTTCCTGGAAGCAGATCGCATTGGGGTGAATCTTGCTTTGAGCAACAGTGATCTTAATCACCCCAGCAAGAACCTTTCCTCTTCTTCTTTTTTCTTCTTCTTCTAAGTTATAACTCAGTTCTGTCCGTCAGCAACTGTGATTGCGAGAAAGAACATGAGATTAATTTTCTGATTATTGTTGCTTTTGTAATCAAATTCATACTATAGTGTTCCTCTTGGATCTGGAGAATTATCAGAAGGTGAAACGTTTGTATGAACCTCTGATCTCGATATCGAGTCTACCATCTTTGATCAAGCCCCGGGACTAACAATCTTAAAGCAAGATCCTTGTAGATAGAAAACTCTCGTGCTTCTTTCATCGATACCAGCTTTAACAAGTTGAAGAAATTCGACGGAGAATATTTCCAAATCTGGAAGAGGAAGGTCACCCTTAATCTTCAACTAGTGGACGTAGACCATGTATTAATTGAGGACGAACCGACAATTCCAGAAGAAGGAACTGCCGATGCTATTGCTGCTACACTCGGAAGCAGAGCAAATGGAAGAGAGAAAATAGCATCTGTAAACTGCTAATGCTCAATTCTATGGAAGACTCTCTGGCAGAGTCATATTCCAAGAAGGTGAAGGCCAAAGAGATCTAGGATTCTTTGGGTAAGCTATATGGTGATGGTGAGAACAAGTCCAAAATCTTCATCGTCAAGAAGTACCACAAGTGGCTCTTCGAAGACGAGATGGCGATGCTACCTCAAGTGAAGGAATTTATGAAGTTGTGCCAAAAGTTAGATGACGAGAAGATGCCCTTCGTCGACAAGTTTATCGTTAGAAGGATAGTCTCGAATCTTTCTGCTGGTTGGAGCAACTTCTATGCTAGAATGCATCGGAAGAAGCTGGACATTAGCTTGGAAGATCTCCTATAAGAGATCCACGTTGAGGACGAAATACAATCTCAACAGAAGATGGACTCTCTGTCCAACCAACTAGCTAAGGTCAACTTGGTGCATACAAGAGAGTTCAAGGGGAAGCAGGTGGCTTCTCATCACAAGAACAAGGACTCCACTAATCTGAAAGTGAAGGGTCCTTCATTCAAGCAACAGAAGTCCAAGTCCCACGTGACTTGCTTCAAATGTGGCAAGAAGGGCCACTATATGAGTGAATGCAAATCCAAGCCCAAACAAGCTGAGCAAGGTGAGCCTATCAAGGTTTCCATGATTTCTAACATTGTTGCTATGATTGCTTAGGTCACAGCGATGGAGGCTGACTCTGACTGGTGGATAGATACTGGTGCAACCTGCCATGTCTGCTCTGGCAAGGAGTGGTTCGTTATATACCAGCGAACTTCTGAGAAAGTTATAATGGCGAACCAAGCCCAAGCTGAAGTTCTGGGGATCGAAACTGTGGAGCTGAAACTCATATCCGGGAATATCTGACGCTTCAAGGTGTGAAGCATGTTCCAGTGATTGGTAAGAACTTAATCTCTGGAAGCCTGCTTAGCAACGCAGGCTTGAGAATGGACATCAATGCTGGCCAGATGGTGATGTCCAAAAAGGGAACATACTTCGAAAAAGCTTTTCAAACCGAAGGGATGTTCAAAATTCAGCTGGTAAACCAGTCAAATGTAATCAATACAATCGCTCTTTCTGATTATTCTCTTGAGTTGTGGCATAATAGGCTATGACATGTTCACTGTAAAAGAATTAACAAAATGTCCAGTCTAGGACTTATCTCTAAATATGGGGCTTAGGTAGAGAAGTGTGAAGTATGTGCTCAGACAAAGATTACAAGGAAATCCTTTCATCGGGTCAATCGAAGCATAGATCTTCTGGAGTTGGTGCATTTTGATATCTGTGACTTCAAGCAATTCTCTACAAAAGTCGGGATGAAGTATTTCATAACCTTCATCGATGACTTCTCAAAGTATGCGTACGTCTACTTGCTCAAGTTTAAAGATGAAGCCTTCGAGAAGTTCAAGGAGTTCAGGGCCGAGGCGGAACGGCAAACTGGACAATAACTCAAGAGGCTAATAAGTGATCGAGGCGGAGAGTATCGGTCTCATAAATTCATATTGTTCTGAAAAGAACATGGAATCATAAATGAGATAACTGCTCCGTATTCTCCTCAATCTAACGGAGTAGCGGAGAGGAAGAACAGAACATTGACAAAAATGATGAACTCAATGCTGCTAACTGCGGGTCTTCCTAAATGCTATTGGGGAGAAGCTGCATTGACGGCCACTTTTATTCTAAATAGTGTGTCATATGCAACTTCGAACGTAACTCCTCATGAACTCTGGTTCAAAGTCAGACCTAACTTGAATATCATTCGAGTGCGGGGGTGTCTGGCTTATGTGAAGCTCCAAGATCTGAAGATTCAGAAGCCGGGGACAAGGACTACGAAGATGATCTTCTTGGGGTATGCCGAGAAGAGTGATGCTCGAAGATTTTTTGATATTGAGTCAAATCATATCATCGAATTTTACAATGCTGAATATTATGAAGACAAGTTTGTAAGGCACAAGAACATTTTTCTAATGAACATTCTGGAGAATGATGAAGGTGTAAAGGTGACTGATATCTTCAATGAGCCAGTTGTCCAAGATGAAGTTGTTACTGAGGAGACAACGATTGAACCAGAACTCACCGAGCCGTCGTCGAAGCGAGTGAAGAGGCCGAAGAACTTCGGAGATGCCTTCATCACCTATCATGTGGAAGCAGATCCGCTTACCTATGATGAGGCGATAAAGACCAGAGATGCTAATTTTTGGAAGGAGGCGATAGACAATAAAATTGAATCAATCACCTCCAATAACACTTGGGTGTTGGTTGATCTACCTGAAGGAGCAAAACCTATCGAATGTAAGTGTATCTTCAAGAAGAAGATGAAAGCTGATGGAAACATTGACAAATTCAACCAGGCTAGTGGCAAAGGGGTTTTCTCAGAAGTAGGGGATCGACTACTTTGACACGTATGCTCCAGTAGCCCGGATGACTGTAACACCCAGTTTTCTAAAATAAGGGTAATTTTGAAATTTTGTGTTTTAATTTATTTAATTTTGATATTTAAATAATAATATAAATTTTGGTAATTTTTAATTATTTTAAAACTATTTAAATATTATGACTTGTGATTTTGACGTGCAGCTAGTGAAACCGTGGAGACTATCTGCCCTAGAGCTTAACCATGTGGGTAGAGATTTTTGTTTAGTAATTTTAGCTTGTGGGTATTTTGGTCATTTTGAATTTATTTGAATTTAATATATATTTATTGGAAATTAATATGATTATTAGGAATGGTGTGATTTAATATCATTAAATGGATTGCCATGTGATTGTGATTAGCCCTAACCTAGTTTGGACCTAACCTAGATTAGTCATAGCTAGTCTAGTTAGCCATGGTGAGTATTAGTTAGTATTGGTTATTTGGATTAAGTCATGATTAGTTAGAATGAATAGGTTGCAACTTGACTAGAAGGAAAACCTAGATTCTTAGACATTGAATAGGCTAGATGGAATGAAAGCCATTAGGTTCATCCCAAAACGCTAACCCTAGCATTTATGACCAGCCTAGGGATTCCCCCCTTGGCTATAAAATTCTTCTTGAAACTTGTGCCTCTTTTCACTCTTTCAATCATTCTAAGAACAAGGTTTATTTTCTTTGAAACTTCTTCATAGTTTATTCATTAATGATCCATTTTCATTGAGATTTCTTCCATAGTATTCTAAATGTTGTTCTCCTACTATTGCTTGAGTCAAATCTCAGGTTTGACACATTTTGGGGACTTTGCCTAGCTAGTGGAGAGATCTCTTTTGAAGGTTTTTGCTTGTGAAGAGCACACCTAGGTAAAACTCTATTCCTACAATGAAATTAGGGTTTCTTTGCATAAACACCAAGCCCTAGGTGTCCTTGTAATATAGGAATAGGATTTGCACCATTTTGTGTCCTGTACATGTCCGTATCGGGCACGTATCAGTGTAGGGTCATAGGTGTTCGACGAAATGCCACAGTGGGCATTTCGATTCTGTTTTTGATTTTTATTTGAATGGAAATTTTTGTTTTTGTATCGCTTATGGGTTTCTACTTGACTGAGCTAGATTCTTGTCTTGGTTGTGTCGATTTGGAGTCATGGACACGGCCACGTGTGTGCGGTCAGCAGTGCCCTGCTGCTCATAGGCTCGTTCGGTTGATTTAAGGCTCGAGGACACATGTCCTTTGACACGGGCCTTGGGGCAGTGTCTGACATGACACCCCCAAGACCACGTGTCCTTTGGATCCGTGTCGGGTGAGGGATTTGACCCACACTTGACACGGGTGCACAGTCACTGAACCAGTTCAGTGTACACCAGCTTGAGAGTGTTGTGGACACGTTCGTGTCATATTTTGGGACACAATACAATACAAATAGCACGAGCACATATTGATTGTTCATTGCCAACCATAATCCCATTGATTAATTGTCATTTTAATGTTGGAATGGGAATTTCCCCATTCGACTGATACTGTGAGTATCAGTGAGGATTATGTGCTGTTCTCCCTCTTTAAATTACATTTTAATGTTATGTATATCATGTAATTTAGTTTGGGCTTAATGTATGAACATTTAAATAACATGTTAGGCTTATAGGGGATTCATTTTGTGTTGAATTGTCGAATGGGAGTTCGAATTTGATGGGGATTTCAATGTCACTGATACACTATTTTCTTGTATCTATTTCTGAGAAAAAGGAACTATCATATGAGATTATTACATATAACTGAGCTAAATGCTTCATTAAAACTGAAACCTTTTTTCCTGTTTAAGTTCAGTTCATATTGCTCACTGTGGTCCATTTCGAATTACATTAGGTGTTGATAGCATGTTAATTAATGTGGCTTAGTTGCTAAACATATGGGTCATTGTTCGGGATTGGTTGATGTGTTCATGAATGGTTGTATGGGATGGAACCCGAACTAAAACTGAGACACTGTTTGTTCTCTGAGATTGTAATACACATAACTGGGATCGAATGCTTAAACACACACTGTTTTCACTCCCTGTCACTTAAATTCATGTGACACTATGATACACTGTTTTACATCCAAATAGGTGAGACACTTGCAATTGTAGAAGCTTGAGATTAGCTTGTATTCACTCAATCTTGGGTTCATGTGAACCTTGAAATATAATTGCTACGTATTTCCTGTACACAGACAGCTCACACACACTGGAAATAGGAATCTGAGAATGGTCTATACAAACATGACACTGATTTTGACATTTAAACATACACACACTGATTACATTCCTGTACACTGGAACACACACACTAATGTCCTCACATACTGTTTTGCATCACACACAAATCTGAGACACATATACACACACTCATTACCACAGGGTACACACACAGGCCTCTACATAAACTCACACACATACATGAAAATGGTTCTCCATTTTGAACACTGTTTGAATTCCTTAATCCTGAGACACATTACACTGTCACAAGGTATCACTGTCATTAACTAAAACTTGGGATTTATTCCTGAAAACCTGAGTTTACATGCTAACTATTAAACCTATAAACTCAGCCTGGATTCACCCTTTGTTTCCTGTACACATGACACTACACACACACTAAAATAGTTTCCTGGACACTGTACACAAACAGGGACACTTCCTGTCATGCCTAACATGAGTGTAAACCTGAACATGAGACACACACACCTTGCCTAGATGTATATATATCCCCTCGCTATATGAATATAATAAATATAACTAAATATGTGATGTGAAATTATAAAGTGATATGTATATTGCTATTGGTATACATATATGTGTATATAGATGTATATATATATATGGGTGTTTTGGCCTATACGTGATATGGCTTTGTGTTTAGCTCATGGCCTATATGTGATTGTTATTCAATATTACATAGCCTATATAGGTAATTTGTACATAGATGTATAGCCTAGAGTATTGCTAATTGCCTAAGTAGTTGGCCTATGGCCTATAACCTAGATGACATAGCCTAGGGTACCCTTGGGTGGTCTTGTGTATATTAAATATACACATGTGTAATACCCTATAGACTAGTGTATGGTGTGTTCTAGCTAGGATAGACTGTTTAGGCCTAGTTAGACTTCATTGAGTCTAGGTTGACCTAGTTGACCTCACCTTGACTATTTAGTTGACTGAAGTTGACCAAGGTTGACTTTGGTCTAGGATTGACCTAATATCATGTAGACTGCATCATAGTATCATGCTTTATTACCTGGACATGTTGTGACTTGTACTGTTCTGATTAGGAGCCAGACACCACTCCTCAGGCAGTAGTTTTCTTCCGGACATTCAGGATATCAGGCGAGTACATTCTCTGACCGTTTCATACTTGCCAGGATTTATATTCTTGCTCTAGATTACTTTACTTGATGTTGACACGTTGGTAGCACGGATTGGTACTATATGGATCTTTTTATGAGATGTTATCCCCCCAGGGAGCATCGGATACTACATGTTTTGTGCGTTTCACGAATCATCACGTATCTCTATGCTTCCACTGATTCACGAATCGCTTGTGACACATGTACTCTCAAGTTCACAGAGCCATCATGAATTACCTTCACGTATCACTCATTTTATGAGCCATATGAAGTTTTACGAATCTTAACATAACTTGAACAGATCCTTGTGTATTGATTGGGGATGGGGGAGTAGAAATAGCATGTGAATAATATCCAAGTAGCTGTAGTCATGAATCACTCTTAGCTGTAGTCATGAATCTTTCTACGCCATTCACATGTTTATATTTTACTCTGACTCACTAGTCACTGCTAGTTCTCTATTTATAGTAGATATTTCCTTACAGTTATCTCATTTACTTCATATATTCTCTTTCAGCGTTTCATGTATCTTACTCTATTGTATGCTTTATTTTTCCTAACTTGATATGAACTGCGTGAGATGTATTGTGCTCGCTCCTGTCCTGACTGGACCTGTTGAAAATATTACAGAAGATGAGGATGAGGCCCTATGTACCACCTATTACGGAGCAGGCTTTGACGACACCTGCGACCTGGTTCCTCTGGAGGACCCAACTGCAGTACAGGATGCTACTCCCATAGTCTAGGCTAGATAGCTAGGCTTTATCTTTTTCAGTATTGTTTATTCGACTTTCAGTTTTTGTTCTGAGATGTTGTATATATTAGAGACTTATATTGAGCTGGATGTTTCTTGAGTTGTTATCTTAGACACTTAGATTCTCTCTCTCTTATTTGTATGACATCAGGGTTTTGATCTATCTATCTACCTTTACTATTCTGTATCTGCCCTAGATGTGATTGAGACTGTTCTGTTATGTTACCTCCTTTCGGAGTGTATATACTCTTCAGGTACCTTATATTGTTAGATGTTGTGACCTAGGACAGCGTTCTACCATCGACACTACAGCGTAGGCTGGGCATTGTTACGTTCTCGTACCCTCACAGTGGGTGTGGGTCGTGACAAATTTTTAGCTATGGCCCATGCAGGTCGAGTTTATGTAGTGGTATTCGAACTAGAGTATCACTACAGCCTGCAGTAGGATTACGATATTTTTGGAGGTACTCAATCACATTAGGAAAAACTCTATTCTTGCCATCTAAATCCTTACTGTCAATTGATTTCTTTTGAATTTTAACTGTCCGCCTTTGTTATATCGCTTCTTTCTCAGCAATTGATACCCTTGTTTTATCTGTCTTCAGGATGGTGGAGACACGGTCACAACGTACCATTCATGGGGATACTGTAGAGGGGACTGCCACCTCTCAGCAAGTTCAGCAGGGTCAGGAGGCTGCATCTCCTGCCATCTCTGCTCGTATTGGGACTTCAGCAGCAGCAGCAGGGGGTATGCCTCCACCAGCTCGGAGGCAGGACCCAGTCATCCCAGAGGTGCCTTTCCAGTACCCGCCGCCTACAGGATACGTTGACGCGGCACAGATGTTCGCCTACTTTCAGCAGTTTATGGAGGTACAGCAGACCCGGCAGGCCAGGAGCATGGAGTTGGCCCTTACGACAGTCGCAGCTCGACCAGCAGTCCAACAGCCGAAGACACCGGGGATAGAGCAGTTCTAGAAGATGAGCCCCAGAGACTTCCTGGGGACGGAGGGGATTTTATATGCTGACGAGTGGATCGAGCATATAGAGGAGATCTTCCGCCTGGCCCGGATACCGACAGATCTCTAGATAGAGGCAGCAGCTAGCCGGATGCGAGATCTTGCTCGCACCTGGTATCAGTCAGACCCCAGGGTGGGGGTAGCTGGACAGACCTGGGAGGAGTTTAAGAGCTTCTTCAAAAAGAATTTTTTTCCAGATGCAGCGCTCCGAGTCTTGGAGTCAAAGTTTGAGAGCTTAGTTCAGGGGAGCCTGTCAGTAGAGGAGTACGTTGTGGAGTTCGGCCGCCTCGGCAGATTCGTAGAGGGCTTGAGCGAGACGGTGAAGGCCCAGAGGTTCCGAAAGGGTCTGGTCAAGGAAGTCAGGTCCTTGACTAAGGGCAACAGGGATGCCACATTCGAAGAGATTTTAACGAAAACTTTATTGGCTGAGGACAATCTTGAGCTGAAGCTCAAGAGGGGACGAGACATATAGGGAGCTAGTGGTAGTGGAGGACCGACTAAGAGGCCGCACGTTCAGCATCAGTTTCAGCAGCAGTTCCAGGGTCAGGGCCATCAGCAGGGACAGCAGCAGCCCAGACAGCATCAGGCACCCAGACAGCAGGCAGTCAGTTGTCCCTACTGCAAGAAGTCAGGGCATGGATCGGGTGAGTGCAAAAAGAGGCTGGGCAGGTACATACTATATGGAGCAGCGGACTACCAGCTGAGGGAGTGTTCCCAGTACATAGGCAGAGTAGCACAAGAAGCAGCACCAGGAGGAGGAGCCAAGGCTCCGGTAGGTCAGCAGTGGGGACCGTTACAGACACAGCAGTAGAGATTTGTGCAGTATCAGCATCAGGCTGGAGTAGGCCAGCAGGGGCGAGCTTACGCCATGACAGTCGAGGATGCTTAGGCAGTGGGAGAGGTGCTTGCAGGTTCTGTTCTTTTCGATTCTATTCCCACCTTGCCTCATTATATCTATCTTGAAATTCAATTCCTTTTGTTTTTATCTGCTTCCTTTTTTGTTGATAAGTTTTGATATGGCATTTCTTTTGGTTTGATTTTCTTTCGAGATAAGTCAAATGGGATAGGTCGCCTAAGTTATGGGATCTAGAGTCTTCTGTAGTCATGTTAGCTGGCATAGTGAGGACACATAGTCAAATTTTGGATGTATTTCTCGGGTGTAGAAATTTAAGGTTTTTGTGGCCAAGCATGCGACAATGCAAAAATTTTAAGTACCATAATTCTAGAGATATGTACCTTAGTCGAGGGCTCTGAGATTATCGTAGCCTTGCTCACTAGCATGACGAAAATTTTGAGTATCATGATTTTGGACAGACGCATATGATTATCGGACTGTGTGAATTGAGACTTTGATTGTGGGGTGTTTGGCCTAGAAGGATTACTACCATTTTAATTTCGAAGACGAAATTTTTCTAAGAAGGGTAGACTTGTAACACCCAATTTTCTAAAATGAGGATAATTTTGAAATTTTGTGTTTTAATTTATTTAATTATGATATTTAAATAATAATATGATTTTTGGTGATTTTTAATTATTTTAAAACTATTTAAATATCATGACTTGTGATTTTTATGTGCAGCTAGTGAAACCGTAGAGACTGTCTTCCCTAGAGCCTAACCATATGAATAGAGATTTTTGTTTAGTACTTTTAGCTTGAGGGTATTTTGGTTATTTTGAATTTATTTGAATTTAATATATATTTATTGGAAATTAATATGATTATTAGGAATGGTGTGATTTAATATCATTAAATGGATTGCCATGTGATTGTGATTAGCCCTAACCTAGTTTGGACCTAACCTAGATTAGTCATAGCTAGTCTAGTTAGCCATGGTGAGTATTAGTTAGTATTGGTTAGTTGGGTTAAGTCATGATTAGTTAGAATGAATAGGTTGCAACTTGACTAGAAGGGAAACCTAGATTCTAGGCCATTGAATAGGCTAGATGGAATGAGAGCCATTAGATTCATCCCAAAACCTTAACCCTAGCATTTATGACCAGCCTAGGGATTCCCCCTTGGCTATAAAATCTCTCTTGAAACTTGTGCCTCTTTTCACTCTTTCCATCATTCTAAAAACAAGGTTTGTTTCCTTTGAAATTTCTTCATAGTTTATTCATTAATGATCCATTTTCATTGAGATTTCTTCCATAGTATTCTAAATATTTTCTCCTACTGTTGGTGGAGTCAAATCTCAGGTTTGACACAATTTGGGGACTTTGCCTAGCTAGTGGAGAGATCTCTTTTGAAGGTTTTTGCTTGTGAAGAGCACACCTAGGTAAAATGCTATTCCTCCCATGAAATTAGGGTTTCTTTGCATAAACACCAAGCCCTAGGTGTCCTTGTACTGTAGGAATAGGATTTGTACCGTTTCGTGTCCTGTACGTGTCCGTATCGGGCACGTATCAGTGTAGGGTCGTAGGTGTTCGACGAAATACCATAGTGGGCATTTCGATACTGTTTTCAATTTGTGTTTGAATAGAAATTTGTGTTTTTGTGTCGCTTATGGGTTTCTACTTGACTGAGCTGGATTCGTGTCTTGGTTGTGTCGATTTGGAGTCATGGACACGGCCACGTGCGTGCGGTCAGTAATGCCCTGCTGCTCGTGGGCTCATGCGGTTGATTCAAGGCTCGAGGACACATGTCCTTTGACACAGGTCTTGGGGCAGTATCTGACACGACACCCCCAAGACCACATGTCCTTTGGATCCGTGTCGGGTGAGGAATTTGATCCGCACTGGACACGGGTGCATAGTCACTAAACCAGTTCATTGTACACCAGTTTGAGAGTATTGTGGACACGTTCGTGTCATATTTTGGGACACGATACAATACAAATAGAAGGAGCACATATTGATTGTTCATTACCAACCATAATCCCATTGCTTAATTGTCATTTTAATGTTGGAATGGGAATTTCCCCATTTGACTGATACTGTGAGTATCAGTGAGCATTGTGTACTATTCTCCCTTTTTAAATTACATTTTAATGTTATATATATCATGTAATTTAGTTAGGGCTTAATGTATGAATATTTAAATAACATGTTTGGCTTGTAGGGGATTCATTTTGTGTTGAATTGTCGAATGGAAGTTCAAATTTGATGGGGATTTCAATGTCACTGATACACTATTTTCTTGTATCTAAATTTCTGAGAAAAAGGAACTGTCATATGTGATTATTACATATAACTGAGTTAAATGCTTCATTAAAACTGAAACCTCTTTTCCTGTTTAAGTTTAGTTCATATTGCTCACTGTGGTCCATTTTGAATTACATTAGGTGTTGATAGTATGTTAATTAATGTGGCTTAGTTGCTAAACATATGGGTCATGATTGGGGATTGGTTGATGTGTTCATGAATAGTTGTATGGGATGGAACCCGAACTAAAACTGAGACACTGTTTGTTCCATGAGATTGTGATACACATAACTGGGATCGAATGCTTAAACACACACTGTTTCACTCCCTGTCACTTAAATTCCTGTGACACTATGATACACTGTTTTACTTCCAAATAGCTGAGACACTTGCAATTGTAGAAGCTTGAGATTACCTTGTATTCACTTAATCCTGGGTTCATGTGAACCTTGAAATGTAATTTCTATACATTTTATGTACACAGACAGCTCACACACACTGGAAATAGGAATCTGAGAATGGTCTATACAAACATGACACTAATTTTGACATTTAAACATACACACACTGATTTACATTCATGTACACAGGAACACCCACACACTAATGTCCTGCCACACTATTTTGCCTCACACACAAATCTGAGACACATATACACACACTCATTACCACAGGGCACACACACAGGCCTCTACATAAACTTACACACACACATGAAAATGGTTCTCCATTTTGAACACTGTTTGAATTCCTTAATCCTGAGACACATGACACAGTCACAAGGTATCACTGTCATAACTAAAACCTAGAATTCATTCCTGAAAACCTGAGTTTACATGCTAATTATTGAACCTATAAACTGAGCCTGGATTCACCCTTTGTTTCCTATACACAGGACACTACACACACACTGAAATGGTTTCCTGGATACTGTACACAAACATGGACACTTCCTGTCATGCCTAACATGAGTGTAAACCTGAACAAGAGACACACACACCTTGCCTAGATGTATATATATCCCCTCTCTATATGAATGTAATAAATATAACTAAATGTGTGATGTGAAATTATAAAGTGATATGTATATTGCTATTGCACTACACCAAAATAGCCAATTAGGAACACTAGACGTATTTCAATCTGGAACGCCTATTTAGTGTGCCTAGTTGTTGGAACGAAAAACAAGCGTGCCAAACTAAAAGAATAGTTCCAAATATTTCTTTTTAATTTTAGTAAAAATTTATTCTGGAACACAAAAAAACTGTTCCAAAATCGTTCCAAATGTTGTAATTTTAATTCACGTGCTCCCACGTGACCTTTACAAAGTGTCACTTCCTTTTTCTCTAATCTGGCACGCATAGCCATCCACTACTTTTTTTCCCTTTACAATCCTTGCAATCTCTCATGTTCTCTTTCTGCCAAAAGAAGGAAATAAACCCTAAAATTGGCATCACACCGCAGCTAAGCTCCTCAACCCCGTCGCTGCCGTCGTCTCCTTCTCCTACCGTCCGTTTGTTCTTCCTAAACTAACTCCCCTTCGATCTCCGTCACTCCTCCCTCCCCATCCGCCAATACAAACCCGCCGCCACCATCTCCATCGGAGACAAGCTCCCCGAGGCCACCCTCTCCTACCTGACCCCTCTGACGAGCTCCAGACCCTCACCGTCTATGACCTTACCACCGGAAAGAAGGCCATCTTCGCCGTCCCAGGGACCTTCACCCCCACCTGCTCCCAGAAGCACCTTCTGCTTCGTCCAGAGCTCCTTCGAGCTCCATGCCAGAGGCATCGACGTCATCGCCTGCGTCTCCGTCAATGACTCCTTCATCATGAAAGCCTGGAAGGAGGACCTCAAGGTCGGCGATGAGGTCTTGATGCTCTCCGACGACAACTGGGACTTCACCCAGGTGCTCGGCGTCGAGCTTGACCTGTCCGACAAGCCCGTGGGTGAAGGTGCTCAACCTGGAGGGGCGTAAAGTTGGGGTTCAAGTATGCTCATCATTTACGTGCACAAATTTATTGCATGTACTAAAATTTCAATTGATGCACATATTACATAATGTATCTTTTGCTTATTGTTTCAGGGTTTCAAGGTTTGCAGATATCTGTTCGTCTGCTGTGATAATGAACCGGCACCTTGGACGAGGTTTATCTTCTATTTTCTTTATTTTCTATAGGATCCATCTCTATGCATTGCTATTCCACTATACACAAATGCTTTGGAAATTTGGAAGCCAATTAGAGACAAGGGATGACAGTAACATCCCCAGAATTCAACTAAATTATGTACTATGGACGAATAAGTAGGCACTAGTTTCATGTTGAGGATTAGAGCAACATCTGCATCTTGAACTCAAGGGAATGCTCATCTTCATGATTCTAACGTCAGTAGGAATCCCATTAGAGTGGCCTCTAAAGCAAAAACTACGAAAGAAGGGGGTAAATTTGTTTCATACAAATTTGGCCAACCGAAAGGTAAATTTATTTACATTAAACTGTTAGGTGAGTCTGCTACCTAGGTCATTCTAGTTATTCTAATGGGTAGTGACAGTACCAAGCTGTCCTCCTATTACAACTGGTCATCTGTAACGTTCTATTTGGACAGGTCCTAAGATGCCTATTATTGGCTCTCATTACTCGACTGAGTGAATATCCCTCTGTTGTAGGCAGAGCCTATGATGTCATGATACATCAAACAACTCTAACACTTATAGGGTCTGATCTGCTATTAATTGAATATGGTACCAAAAATCGTCTGATATCAATCATCAAACTGCTACTCTATTACTCCCATTCTAGTCCCTAACACACGAGTAGAAGTTAAAGGTAATTGAAACCATACCAAGACCCATATATATATACATGCCATTTCTCTTATTTTAGGACTAAAACCCAGGGTATCCCTATATGTGCATACCTCATGTACCTACATTCACTCTTCATCCTCTGTTTGGTTCTCCTACCTAATGGGTTAGATATCTGATACTTGATTACCTACATTTACATGTATGTCTACCATCTGTACCTTTACAAAGACTACACACAGATACTAACATTCTAATTTCTTTAACATGTACCCGAAACTTGAATACACAGAACTGATACACTCATTCCTTCCTACTTGTCGAACCCAGCACTTGACGTCCCCAACTGTTGCCCATTATCTATACTGCAACTAGAAAATTTCCACAGCTACTTGTACAACTGGTTGGCACAAAACTGATGCATACCTAGCCATCTTACCTGGGTTTGCTGCTTACATTGCAACTGCAGATTTCATGTACAGATGCCTCATATACCAAATGATGCAAACGAACATGTACAGCTTGTAAGCTCTCGAGTACCATCTCCAACAATCTAGAGGTAGCTGTGTCAACAATTCAAACTACCAAGAGCATTAAGAATGTATACCCCTACCTTATCATCTTCCAAGAGTTTTCTCATGGGACAGGGATGATCATGGAGCAGGACTCGGACATGATAAAGCTCCACAAAAGAATTAAACAGATTCGTATGACAGGTTGTTGGCCAGAAGCAACCATACCCATATTGTCACAGCTTATTAAAGTTCATGAGCCATTATACAGACTTGTGGGCTAAGTGTCACTCGACCGACTTTGTTGCGGTATTTCCTGACTTAAACTCAAGATGACTCAAATCCAACTTATGCAACTTATATACCGACAACTTAAGACTTGACGCTATCTCGTGCCGAAGCATGTCGCCTACGTTGAAACCAAATCTGACGCCTATGACTTAGGCTAATTTATAGTTTGTGTCGAAGACCAACTTTTTTTCTCCGAAGCCACGGATGAAGGACCGAGTGTCATTTTCAAAGCACGCCGTGCACCAACTCTAAACTGACCGTTGGACCTTTCCATATTCTAACTCAATTCGACCGTTGGAATTATTTCCTTATCTATGTTGATTCGTCTCTTTTATTATCAAGCCTACTTGTGCAAATTGAAAACATGATTTATTATGTGAAGGCTAAGATGAGGCGAGTTCACCGAAACTACCCCACCTGAGCGAGCGGTCGCCTTGACCGAGCGATGTCTTCGAGCAGCCGTTGCATGGCTAAGTCGAACGCCGTCGGTGTTTCGATTCCTCCGATTGACTGAGCGGGACGGGACAGTACATTTTCCTTCGCACTTGGTGAATTTTCCTTTTATAACATTGTATAGATTTGTGATTGTTTTGTTCTTGGCTCTTTGCTTTGTTGTTGTTTATTTAGATTTAAGATTATGGATCAAGAAGGGGGATCATAAACATCGCCAATTATCATCAAGTATTAAGTATGTAGCACTAGATTCTTGTTGCTTGGTAAGTTGGTAGCGGTGACCAATAATAATGCATGCAAATGACCAGTTCATAAGAAATTGTATCTTGCCTCGATAGTGTTGCTTCTGGAAAATTTTAACCTACACTGCACTCTGGAAGTCCTATTCAGGCCATAGTAGATAAATATCATCTACTACTCATTAGAGCTTAGCTTATGGAGCTTCTTACTTTTGGCATAGATAACAAGACATTTTTTGTATGCATTTGTGTGAAGTTTATGTCTTATTATAACTTTGTCGGTTTTATTGACTAGTTATAGAAATTAATTCTAATCACTGACTATTCTCGTGCAGGCAAAGACATTTTTTGAGCAAACCAAATTCAAAGGAGGTATGCTACCTGAATGGTTGCCATCTAAAATTGTCGCATGTGATAATTATTATAATATATGAACAAGCTGAGGTAATTAACCTATTGTCCAAGTTTTTGTTTACCCTACATATATATACAAAAGAAAGCTTGATGGGTTCCTCAACCATGTGGTATGTAAAAATGGACAAATGGGTACTTACCTTCACATAGTAGACTACCATTTACAAGTGAAAACATTTACGTGCTTGAAGAAAACAAGCATGCACTTTTTGCTATTAGAGGAGATGAAAAATTGGATTTTCCTCAAAGCTTTCTAAGAGAAACATGAAACAGGAGATGGATTGCGATCTATCAAAATATCTACATAGTCTGTGGTGCAACAATTCATTACTCCCATATTGTTGATAGTATTAACTGTGAAAAGATCAAAAGTCCTCTGGGTACTTGAAAAGCTTCTTGATTCTAGAACAATCAAATAACTTACAGGTGTAGGAAAATATTTTTTTATTTTATTAACTGTTAATGTAAGTTTACTTTTATTTCAGTTTGTGATCTTTTTGGTTATATGCTTCTTGCACTTTGATTTTATATTGTAATGCCGTTGTTTGTTTTTGATGCAGAAATTTATGCAGATCCTACCCATTCATCATATGATGCACTTGATTTTGCTTATGGAGTATTAACCACATTCACTCCATCAGTAGGTTTAGTAAACTTCTGACATAGCAACTGAGTGTTATTATCCTTCAATTAACTTGTGGATCAACCTTTTGTGGCAGTTTTTACAACTTGTTTGCGTTGCTCTTTGACTTCTTAGGCTGGTATGAGAATCATACAGTCATATATGGAAGGATACAGACAAGATTGGGAGCTTTCATCCAAAAGGAACACAATGACGAAAGGTGGTTGGTAAGTTCAATCTATGACAATATTTTTTTCCATTGTTGTTCCTTAAAGATTATAATTCCATAGGTCTTCAATTTATGAATGTTAATTTCAAATGGATGTCCCTATTTTATCTGAAATTACTAAGTACATGATGTTTTCTTGCAATTAGAGAAGCGGAATAGTGAGTTCTCGAACTCATATCAAGGGCCAAGAGATGAGAAATTTGAAAAATATAATATAGGATATAAAAATTAAAGTAAGAACTAGGAGTCTTTGGACGATCATTCTCTAATATGATTATTCTTAGATCATAAGTAGCGTACCAAACAAGAATTTAAACTAGAAGTTTGCCTTATAGTACCTTATCCATCATTCATTTTGGAAGCTCATTTATTTGTATTCATTGAATATCTCATCTGAAGACATGTAGGCATTAAGTGAGCCTATATCAGTATATTGTTTACATTGTGCCTTAGAATGATATATAAAATCCCTGACCATAAACCTTGTCATTCTATTTTTTCCTGTCTTTGAAAGCTTGGAGGTTGCCTCCTTCGTTGCATGAGCCTTAACTTTATGACCACTAGACTAGGTTTCCTCATCTTCCAACTGTTTTCTAGGTTTTCTTAGCCTACTGTTGCATAGCTGGGAATTTGCCCGATTATTGATGTCCTATTGGCAGCTTTTACTTCTCTATTATCATTATGATGGCCTTCCTAAATGAAGCTTTTTCCTTGACATGAGCGTTGGAGAAATTGGTGTGCTCCTCATACTCTACAGTCTACATCCCATAGATCCGTAATATTTATCTTTAATCATATGGCCAAGGTCTCTTTAACCAACCCTAGTTATGACCTCTGAGACCCTTTTGGATCAGGCTCCTAGAACCTTAGCTACAAGCATACTCTTACCTTGACTATGTCTGCTAAGTTGAGAATTCCAACGCTTATGTGTATGGTCAGAATAATAAATTAAAGAATTAGAGTTTCTTTAGATTATAAACTGGACCTGTTCACCAAGACCAGAATATATCGATAGACTGCAGACTCCTGAATCATGAGGTGTTGATCTCCTTGGTGTCAGCATTCATCTGCTTATCAGTACTTCCTGCTGGTGCCAGCATCTGAACATTTTTTTTGTGTGTTCCAAATGATATTTTTATAGATTGATGATGAGCACGGCTCCTGCTGTTTATTTCTCTGGTTGGCCTCTTCGTTATATTAGTTTCTAGTACAACTTAGTGGAATTTATTCGTTCTGCTGATCCTTTGATTGGCAGGAGGATACAATTTTATAAGGAAGCCCTATTTCTTGTTCTTTGAATCTTGAGGCCCCAGTGGGCCTAGAAGCCAATAAACTCGATTTGAGTGCTTGAAAAATCAGTAACAAGCAATTTAAGATGGTCAATGTG